>JACVVK020000068.1:1082500-1102500 GCA_018292915.2 Batillaria attramentaria
GGGTCAGTACAGTGACATTCAACAGATCTGTGTCTAAGCTTAACTTTTTGATCAAATAGTAAAAACTGGAAGACTGAGAGTGTCCGAAAAGGAAGCACGAGGCGATGGGGAGGGTATTCCAAAGGGAGGGACTTGAATATGATAGACTTGTCTTGTAGATATCTGATCTTGAACGTGGTAAGTAAACTGGAGAGACGGAGAGAGAGAGAGAGAGAGAGAGAGAGAGAAAGTCAAATAAGACTGACTCGAATAAGACTTGTCAGTTTTGTTTTTCACGGCAGAATCCCCGGTTAGAAAAAGACTCTGGACCCGACCTGTTTGTAAACATACTTGCCCCACGCTCCTCGTTCTCCGCCCCCGCGCGATCTCTCTTTTCCTGCAGCGATTTTATTATGGGATAATTTGCTCTATCAGCGTCTTACGCGGTCCAATAACTCCCACGCACGCAAGCACGAGAGCTGTCTGCGAGTGTTTACAAGCTGAAACTGAGTGCCTCTCTGCTCTCAGCCTTGAGGAATGGGCCATAAAACAGAACATAAGTGTTGGATTTCAATCGATACACTTGAGACAACTGAAATCACTCCGCGGCGGAGTTATAAACAGAGAGAGAGAGAGAGAGCATTGCAAGCTCAGTCGCCGTAAACATACATGTCACGTCAAGTTGTACAAATTCTGTTTTGTCAGCAATGTTAAAGCCTCTATTTTTGTAACGCCTCTGAGATGGATAACTAACGCTTTCGAAGGTCCAAGGCTGCTTGCCAGAGACAAGAATGTTTCATCTGGCCATTGCCAGTGACCGACCGTTCTCGTGACTTCTAATATTAGAGAAATACGACTTTCTTTGAGCCTACGGTCCATCGCTGAACAGACTGGGACTCGACAAAACTTCTAAAAATAGCCACCAATTAGCGCCGTCTAACTGGTCTTCAGTCACAGGACGCAACCACTGAAATCAGCAACGTCGTCTGCTCCAGCACGCGGGGGAGCCGGGGTGGCCGAATAGTAGAGCATTGGACTTACAGTTCTCGGGTCTTGAATTCGTATCCCGGCTGGGGCCAAATATTTGTGCTGGCGTTTTCATCGTTGCCCCGTCTTTGATATCACCCGTATGTGGTGGAAAAGGACTTTAAACCCCCAAACACCCAGCCACCCACCCAAACACCCACCCACCCTGCTCCAGCACACAGCAACTTGCTGTATTGTGGCCCAAGTGGTCGATTCTTAGTCAGAACATTAGTGCTGGCTTTTCAACTGAGTTACGGGGCGCCGGGGTGGCCGAATGGTAGAGCGTTGGACTTCTGATGCTCGGGTCGTGAGTTCGCACTCGGCAAGCCTCGAGGCCAAAGTCCCGCCCCTTTACTCTGTCGTGTATTGGCAAAAAACAGGGAGGCACAGACCGAGACGTCACAGCCAGAATCGGCAAGGCAAGAGCAGCAATGGTCATGCTGAAGAACGTCTGGGCATCCAAAGTTGTGAGCATAAGAACCAAACTTCGCATCTTCAACTCCAACCGTGAAGTCAGTTCTGCTCTACGGATGCGAAACATGGAGGACGACAAAGACAATGCAGCAGAAGATCCAGACATTTCTCAACACCTGTCTGAGGCGCATCTTCAACATCCGATGGCCAGAGAAGATCCGAAGAGCTGTGGGAGCGAGCGGGGCAGGAACCAGTGGCCAAGCAGATCCTGCGGAGGAAGTGGGGCTGGATTGGACACACCCTCAGGAAGCCAGCATCCAGCACCATACGCCAAGCCCTGACATGGAACCCGCAGGGGAAAAGGAAGAGAGGCCGGCCTCGCAACAGCTGGAGGCGGGACACTGAGGCAGAACTATATAAGCAGGGGACCAACTGGACTGGAGTGGCAAGAATAGCCCAGAACAGAGTGCGATGGCGAAGGGTTGTCGATGGCCTATGCTCCACTTGGAGCCAAGGGCCTAAGTAAGTAAGTATTGGCAAAACACAGCATTTCCATGACGTCATTGTATGGGAAAAGGCCGGGCGATTTCAAGATGAAAGAAATCGACTTTTTTTTCTTCTTCTTCTTTTTCAGATGACGGGGGAGCCGAATGGTAGAGCGTTGGACTTCCAATGCTCGGGTCATGAGTTCGAATCCCGGCTGGGGCCAAATATTTGTGCTGGCCTTTTCATCGGTGACCCGTCTTTGATAAAACCCGTATGTGGTGGAAAAGGACGTTAAACTCCCAAAACCCTCCTAAGATGACGTCAATGGACTTACTGCCTTCTTTTCATGTTTCAGTTTCATGTTGAAAAGGGGCGCAACTCTGCATGCGACCGATCTTATCTTATCTTATCTTATCTTATCTTATCTTATCTTATGTCATATCAAAATATACGATCTTCCCCCGTTCTAGTGTCTAACAAGAAGCCGGTTTGACTGGCTGAATTCTGGGGGCTGGACCCTTTTGATTGACAGGAGTGGAGTCGTCCGTTTACCATCTGAGAAACTAAATTGACATGGGATCCTACATGTGCGCTTAGATTATTTGACACCGGCGCAGCCCCGCGTGCGTTTTACCGTATCATTTACAAATATGAACTGTTTTACCTATCGCCTGATTGTAGATCTCCTAGGCTACACTGTTCTCTGTAGTTTGCTTGGACTGATTGCCTGGTGGAGCATTTTGTACACGTAGCAGAAATATGTGAGTAGTTCAAGTGAAGGACCACATTCGTTGTGCATGTTTGCTTTGGTATTCCAGTGCAAACAACCGACATTCATCCGTCAGTCCATGTACACGCCTACCACACAAGGAGCATGGCCTCTGTGCCCTACCACACAGTGTGTTGCTGTTTGCCATGTTCCCATGGATTTCAAAGGCAACGCAGCGTTCCAAATGATCTCTCCGGAGTCTCTCAAACATAGCAGTAGCCAACATAGTAAGTGAACTTTGCTGAAGCTCATCTGGCTTCATCAATGACAGCAGACAGGCTAGGGGGAAATACGTCTTAACCTACGGCAACCTTAAAATCAAAGGACGCACAGTTTTGAAGAGCACTGTGTCAAGAACTTTATAGTGACTTTGGCCTACATGTATATATGTATTTTGCACTTTCTGTTTTTCACTCCCAGAAGCACGGTCAGCCGTGCGGAACCTCCGAGTCATTTATTGTGTCAGTTGTGTTGTGTTGTGTTGTGTTGTGTTGTGTTGTGCAGCGTTGTGTTGTGCTGTGCTGTGCTGTGCTGTGCTGCGTTGCGTTGCGTTGCGTTGTGCTGCGTTGTGTTGTGCTGCGTTGTGTTGTGCTGTGTTGTGCTGTGCTGTGCTGTGCTGTGCTGTGCTGTGCTCAGTATGAAGTGCAGCGTTGCGTTGCGTTGCGTTGCGTTGCGTTTCGTTGTGTTGTGTTGTGTTGTGCAACGTTGCGTTGCTTCCTGTTGTGCTGTGCTGTGATGCGTTGCGTTGCGTTGCATTGTGTTGCGATGTGTTGCGTTGCGTTGTGTTGTGTTTAGTATGTTGTGCAGCGTTGCGTTGCGTTGTGTTGTGCAGCGTTGCGTTGTGTTGCGTAGCGTTGTTCAATTTAATGCAGATAAGGTTGTTTTGGTTTGATTTTGCTTGCCACAGTCATTTTCTGGTCTTCGTAAATGTTCATGCCAAAGCAATCTTGTTCAATGTACACCCTTTTTATGATAACTTTAAACTCACAAACAATATAATTATGCACACTGAGAACCAAACACCGCCGCTAATACACTCTCTTTTCCACTGCCTCTCTCCTTAGGGTGCGGCCGACCATCAACCTCCTAGACTGCGGCTAGTCATTTCACTGGCGCCGTAAACGCAATAGACCACACTCTCTTGTCCCTTTAACAAATTTACTCCGCTTCAAATATAGCTCGTATCGATCTTGTCTTTACTCGGTGTGTGCCGGCCGCCCCCGCCCCCGCCCGACCTTGTGGAGGTAGCCGCAGTCTGCCTTTTTGCGGTAATCCTATCCCAGTTTTGCGGCTTCCCGTAGGCACGCCTGGTGAGAGAACGAGGAGAGGATCACCATTAAATTTTGTTCGTCCGGGATCAGTTTCGCCGCATGCTGTCGTGGTTACTGTGGTGTGAGTACTATTAGATGTCAGCCGCAGCGTGGCGTGAAGTCGAGCACAAGCGCGCGCGCGCGCGCGCACACACACACACACACACACACACACACACACACACACAGAACGAACTTGATTTTACGATAGTATTGCCAGTTTCCAACTAGCCGTTGAAAACAACAAAACTTAAAATATAAATGCACACGTGTGATCAGACAGAGAGAGAGAGAGAGAGCTAACGAACTTTCATTTTACGACGGAATTGGTTTGACATGGTCAGATTGTTTTGCCAGTTTTCAATCATCCGGCATTCAAAACAACTTACCTTAAAATTCAGAAACAAGTGTAAATGCATACGTGTGATTACACACACACACACACACACACACACACACACACACACACACACACACACACACACACACACACACACACACACACACACACACACACACACACACACACACACACACACACACACACACACATTCTCTATTTCTCAGCTGTAGTTATGCCATTCTACAGTTTGGTGGTCGTGGGCTGCACGAGAGAGAGAGAGAGAGATGCCAACCAACGGCGTGGGCGACCAGAGACGACTTCTCAGCGGCATAATTGACAGAATTACTTATAACTCGATTCTCCTTCTGCTCGTAGTGTCCTTCGATAATTGTGCTTGTGCCGGCGTTGTTCAGTGTCGGCGTCATTCAAGGCCTCATAACGTCTATAAGGAGCTTAGCCACAGGCTGATGGATCAGTGCAATACCATATCATTCAGTTTTTGGACTTACGTGTGAATGAAGCAGATCAGTTGAGACTATGTTATGGCCCTGTCAATGCCGTCTGTGTGTCTGTCTGTGTGTCGGTCGCCTGTGACAAACTTCCATGTACGCTGGCTTTTTATCAGGAGCTACAAATAGTAGAATTGTCAAAACCTGTCGCATCGGTCGTTGGTTACACTGATGACATGTCAAAATATGCCATTTTGAATGACTTCTCGACTGAAAAGGTCATGAAGGTCATGGAAATCTCTCTCTCTCTCTCTCTCTCTCTCTCTCTCTCTCTCTCTCTCTCTCGCGGAGCCGGGGTGGCCGTATTCGTATGTGGCCGAATGGTAGAGCGTTGGACTTCCAATGCTCGGGTCGTGAGTTCGTATCGCGGCTGGGGCCAAATATTTGCGCTGGCTTTTTCATCGTTGCCCCGTCTTTGATATCACACGTATGTGGTGGAAAAGGACGTTAACACCCCCCCCCTCTCTCTCTCTCTCTCTCTCTCTCTCTCTCTCTCTCCGGTCAACCCCACTGACATGCATCACAAATCTGACATCGTTATTGTTGGTGTGAAGGGCTTCCATGTGTACCGGCGTTCCTGGATTTTCTTGCTCACTGACAGGTCAAGGTCACAAGGATTTGGCGAAAATTGCACAAATTCTTGTTTTGGTTGAACAGTAGTATTTTCTCACCTTCATTGAAAACAACGAACATGCAGAGTGGCAGCTGAAACCAGACAGTGGAAATCACGGGGAATCATCGTCGCATCATCGCTACGCATGCTTTTCCTTGATAAAGTACTTTTTTGGCCTCCGTTCCGAAAGCCCCAGCTTTTGTTTTTTACCAGTAGTTCTTTACAGTCTTTCGTTTTGCAGCTTTGATTTAATGTGAAGTTCCGATTTACAGATTTGTAGTTATTTGTATCTAAAAATCGGCTTTTTGTGCAAAATTTCAAACCACGGGCCGATGTTTGCAAACTAGTATGCTTGATAAACTTTATCTTTCCTTTAACCTTCGCACGACGTCGCTATTTACTACGCACGAAGGACATCGTGGGGCCGTGCGGACCCATACTTCTCACAGAGGGAAAAAATGTGCATACCCTTCCGTAGACGTCGTGGGGCCGTGCGGACCCATACTTCTGAAAGAAGAAAAAACGTGCATATCCTTCCGAGGACGTCGTGGGACCGTGCGGACCCATACTGTAAAAATAGTAGTGGAGAAAGGTAGTTTAGAGTAATGACGGTCTGTTTGTAAAGGGGGGGAGGGGGAGGGGTGGTAATGGGCAAATGTCAAAATTTGTAACAGAGTAGAATTGTTGTTCAAACCAAAACATTCACCTGGGCGAGGAAGGGTCTCCATCCCGGAGACCTATGACACATTGCAGTGAAAGCCGAAAGGAAGCTGCAAGGTCGACCCCCTTTCTAACACCCAGGACAACAACGAGAGTAGCCACATGGAACATCAGGACAATGTATGAAGTAGGAAGGACCATACAAGTAGCAAGAGAGATGAAGAACTACAAGATAGGAGTACTGGGACTGAGTGAGACAAGGTGGCTACAGACAGGAGAGCTGAGATTTTCATCGGGAGAGCAATTGCTGTACTCTGGACACACAGAGGATGGAGCCCCCCACACTGAAGGCGTGGCCCTGATGCTGGCACTGGAAGCACAGCGGGCACTAATCGGCTGGGAGCCTGTTAACTCCCGCATCATCACAGCCAAATTCATCACCAAGAAAAAAGACATCAAGTTGAACATCATCCGGTGCTACGTTCCCACCAATGATGTGGAAGAGGAGAAAAAAAGATGACTTCTACCAACAACTGCAGACAGTGATAGATAGAGGAGGAGCCAAGGACATGACCATACTGATGGGAAACTTCAACGCCAAGATCGGATCAGACAACACAGGCTACGAGGACACCATGGGAACACACGGACTGGGACAGATGGACGAAAATGGTGAGCGCTTTGCAGACTTTTGTGCCCTGAACCAGCTAGTGATAGGAGGCAGCATCTTCCCACACAAGCGCATCCACAAGGCCACATGGAGATCACCGGACCATGTCACGGAGAACCAGATTGATCACATCTGCATCAGCCGGAAGTTCAGGAGATCGTGGCGAGATGTGCGCGTGATGAGGGGTGCCGATGTATCATCAGATCACCACCTTCTTGCAGCAACATTGAGACTTCGGCTTAAGAGACACACCAACGCCAACAACACACGGACCAGGTACAACGTTGGACTACTCAGGACCACAGACACACAAGCAGCATTCCGGATCAGCCTTTCCAACAGGTCCCAGCCACTGCAAGACCTGATAGAAGACAGTGGATGGATATCGAGACACAGTGGGAACACAGCAAGAAACTCTGGCACGACAATGAGTAGAGGTCCTGAGAAAGCGAAGACCCAACACAAGGAATGGATTTCTGTTGATACCATCCAGAAGCTGGAAGTTAGGAAAGAGAAGAAAACTGCACTGAACACGAGCCGAACAAAAAGAGCTAAGGCAAAGGCACAAGAAGAATACACAGCAGCTGACAGAGGAGTAAAGAGGAGCACCAGGAAGGACAAGAGGGACTACATCGACAACCTGGCCAGTCAAGCAGAGGAAGCAGCCCGACAAGGGAATCTAAAAGACCTGTACCAGGTGACCAAGAAGCTCGCGGGCAAATTTCAGCAGACAGACAAACCAGTGAAGGACAAGAACGGGCACCCACTGACAACAACTGAGGACTGAACAGCTGAAGCAATGGGCAAAACACTTCAGGGAGCTGTTAAATCGCCCCATCCCTGAAACACCACCAGACATCCCACCAGCAGAGACAGAACTACCCATCAACTGCGACAAGCCCTCTAAGGCGGAGATCAGGAAAGTCATAATGACACTGAGAAATGGGAAAGCTGCAGGGCCGGACGAGATACCAGCAGAAGCCATCAAAGCAGACACAGAGACAGCCGTCAACATGCTGCACAGCCTATTCAGCAAGATTTGGGAGAAGGAAGAGGTGCCAGCCCAGTGGAAAGAAGGGATCATCATCAAGCTGCCAAAGAAAGGGGACCTCAGGGACTGCAGCAACTACCGAGGGATCATGCTCCTGTCAGTGTCAGGCAAGGTTCTCAACAGAATTCTACTGGAGAGGATGAGGGAGGCAGTCGACCCCATGCTCCGAGACCAGCAGGCGGGCTTTCGCAGGAACAGGTCTTGCGCTGACCAGATCGCCAGCCTACGCATCATTGTTGAGCAGTCACTGGAGTGGAACTCCCCCGTCTACATCAACTTCATAGACTATGAGAAGGCTTTCGACAGTGTAGACAGAGAGGCGCTGTGGAAGCTGCTAAGGCACTATGGAGTTCCCGGGAAGATCATCTCCCTGATCCGGTGCACATACCAAGACATGAGCTGCAGAATTGCCCATGCCGGCCAGTCGTCAGAAAGCTTCGAGGTGAAGACCGGAGTCCGCCAGGGATGCCTGTTGTCCCCGTTCCTCTTCCCCCTGGTCATCGACTGGATCATGAAGACCACTACAGCAGGCAGGAAAAACGGGATACAATGGACACTCTGGACGCAGCTTGATGACCTCGACTTTGCGGACGACCTGCCGCTCCTGTCTCACAGCCACAGCCAGATGCAGGCCAAGACTACGTGCCTGGAAGCCACATCAGCCGAAACAGGGCTCAAGATCAACAGGAGGAAAACTGAGCTGATGAAGATCAACACCACTGCCAACACAACAGTCACAGTCGGCGGAGAGCCCATCAGGGAGGTAGAGTCCTTTGTCTACCTGGGGAGTGTGGTTGATGGACAGGGAGGCACAGACCGAGACGTCACAGCCAGAATCGGCAAGGCAAGAACAGCAATGGTCATGCTGAAGAACGTCTGGGCATCCAAAGTTGTCAGCATAAGAACCAAACTTCGCATCTTCAACTCCAACGTGAAGTCAGTTCTGCTCTATGGATGCGAAACATGGAGGACAACGAAGACGATGCAGCAGAAGATCCAGACATTTCTCAACACCTGTCTGAGGCGCATCTTCAACATCCGATGGCCAGAGAAGATCCGGAATGAAGAGCTGTGGGAGCGAGCAGGGCAGGAACCAGTGGCCAAGCAGATCCTGCGGAGGAAGTGGGGCTGGATTGGACACACCCTCAGGAAGCCAGCATCCAGCACCACACGCCAAGCCCTGACATGGAACCCGCAGGGGAAAAGGAAGAGAGGCCGGCCTCGCAACAGCTGGAGGCGGGACACTGAGGCAGAGCTATATAAGGAGGGGACCAACTGGACTGGAGTGGCAAAAATAGCCCAGAACAGAGTGCAATGGCGAAGGGTTGTCGATGGCCTATGCTCCACTTGGAGCCAGGGGCTCTAAATAACTAACTAGTTACTACTCGGGCTTGCCCAGAGAGCTCTATACACAGCTTTCCTGTTCTCGCCCACGTGCAAAAGAATGTGCTACAGGCCTGGTGGTACACTGGCACTTCGTGCAGAGATATGAACCATGTGAAATTGTTGATAAACAAAGCCAAGGCTTACAGAAAGAACGCACGGTTTATTGAGTGCACATGATACAGAACAACAGGATATGAGAGAAAAACCTACCCGTGTTCAGCAAATTCATAGCTCAAGACCTCCATGATGGAAAAGATGCGAGCACTCCACTTCCTGTACTTCAGTCTCACTATGACAACGTGGGTCCGCACGGCCCCACGACGTCCTCGGAAGGATATGCACGTTTTTTCTTCTTTGAGAAGTATGGGTCCGCACGGCCCCGCGATGTCTTCCATAGGTACAAAAACTTTGACTTTTATTTATTTATTTACTTCTCGCTTAAATTTAATGATCTTTTAGGACATAACAGTTTTTCAGGTGCCTGAGGCATTTTTAAAAGCTCATTAAAAAATTTCATCTAGTTTAAGAGATATTTACAGTTAAACACCGTTCTGGGGCCACACGGACCCACGACAGCTGGCGAAGGTTAAGACGTATCTGCCTTTTGACTTTACTTATTCATGTTTTCCAAATTCTTGTGCAATGCAGCTTCCAAACAAAAAGTTGCTTTGTCAAAATTTTTTGGGTTGTGTGTGTGTGTGTGTGTGTGTGTGTGTGTGTGTGTGTGTGTGTGTGTGTGTGTGTGTGTGTGTGTGTGTGTGTGTGTGTGTGTTTTGTTTTGTTTTGTTTTGTTTTGTTATGTTATTGAGCCATTTTGTTCTGATGATGGTTGCTCAGCCTTCGGCGGTGAATCCAAGGTAAAAAAAAATATAGGCAGTTTCCATTTTGCTCCACCCACTGTCTCTGCTGATATCAAGGCGATTTTTGAGTGACCTTTCCTAAAAGCCCGAAGTCACACGCTTTTGCTAATTTTGGTTGGTTTCGGTTTGTTTGTTTGTTTGTTTGTTTGTTTGTTTGTTTGTTTGTTTGTTTTTAATGGGTTGTTGGTGTTGTTTTGATGATCTGTTTGCCCCTCTACAATCTATAGTAAGTCTCCTGCACTTTCGGGTGATATGTGTGTATATTTCTATTGTTCATTCAAGTAAGTCGAGCAAGTTGTGGGTGGATCCGGCGGATTGGTTGGGCATCGCCGGCTAAGCCGGATGGAACCAACACGTACTGACACATTATCATTCAACATAATTATTTCGTACCGCGCACTACGAGCCTCCCACGCTTTAGTTTGACTCTCTTGCGGTTTTGGCCTTGTATGCGAACATCAGAGTTCCTTAACGGTTCCTTAATGGCTCTTACTGCAGATTAAAGTTCAACACTCCCACTAAGCCAAATTTAAATCCATGCAGGCAGGAATTAATTAAGATTTTTTTATTTTTATTTATTATCATTATTTTTATTTTTTTTAGTGAGGCCACTGGTGCACAAGAACAACATTTCTTGGTAGGAACTGAGTTACCAACATTAACGTTGTTCTCTCAGTCTCGCCTTGTTCTTCCTTCCTGCTTTGCTGGACATCCTGTTGGTAAAACGGAAGGAAGTTTGAGCCGGTCAGTGACGCATATATACTAGTGCTGAATCCCACCTTGACTGAATTTTGCACACTACCTCAGTAAGTGTGCGAGTGTGGGGTAAGCGATGACGTTATGGCCGTGTGCGCGGTCTATGCTTTGTGATAGTCAACAGCCAACAGCCGCTCAGTGCTAAATGATTCAATGTGGTCGGAATGTCCAGAGGAAACCCGGGTCAGTGTCTCAACCGGCTGATCGTCGGACTTGAGATCGGAATAATAATAATAATAATAATTGTACTTATATGGCGCAAAATTCTCAGAAAGTGACTCAATGCGTGTACTCCCGCACTCATACCAACAAATATGCACACACACACACACACACACACACACACACACACACACACACACACACACACACACACACAGAGCGAGAGAGAGAGAGCAGCTGAGTCAGGAGGAGGCATGTGGGCCTACTAGTAGTCGCAATCCAGCCAAAACAGATGCGTTTTCAAGTCAGACTTGAAACGATCTATGTCCGACTGGTCTCTGAGGCCGGCACGTAGTCGTTACAGAGTTCGAACATCGAAGGTTTGAATCCCAGTTTCCCCCGGTCTTGCGTTGGACTGTGCAGGGACGGTTTGCCATTTGGGCCAATCAGCGATTTTTCTTTTCAAGTAAGTAACACAGAATAGAAATCGGCGTGATTAATATGCACAACGGACTCCATTTAACAGAAATACCCAAAGAGCTTTTACCTTTCACCAAATGACGACAGACAAGGATTACGTAGGTGGGTATTTACGTAGGCCTACACTGATGTAATAATAATTATGTGATTATATATTACACGTAATGTATGATTATCATTATGTGATATATGATCAAGTTAGTGGTCGTTTTCATGCTTGTAAAATAATGATTGTGCTTATACTTGAAATACGCGTAAACAGCATCCGCAAAAGATTGCACTATTTACGTTTCAGCAGCATGTTTCAATTGCACGTGCTGTTGCACAAAACGAACAGACACCAGAACGGACTCGCGTGTGTTTACCACATCTACATAATCACTTGCCATTAGCTCAGTCGTCAGGCATTGCGGACACAGTGAGAGGAGACGAACAGAGTAAACATAGGCAGCTTTTTACACGGAAACTGGAAACCTCACATTTCAATCTGACCGATCGATAAAGACGACCGGACATGTTTACTGATCTCCATTTTCTACCCCCCGTCCCAAAACCGACATGATGTGTGTGCGCGGCGCCTTTATTGTATAGACCAGAACCCTGTCGTGAAGCGGAGGGAGCGTGGGCGGGCGGCACGGTTTATTTTCCCGCTGGATTTCTGGCCAAGGCTCCATATTTTTTCAAGTCAGGTCAAGTAAATTTATGGTCCCACGATTGGGAAAACTGGCTGACAAAACAGTTTGGGGGTCGGGTGGGGGGGGGGGTTGTTATTTTAGATATATAATGAAAACGTAAAAACCATGCAACACAGTTGCAACTGACTGATATCAATCCATTTTTTTTTCGAAAAAAATATCTAGACGCTATCATTATACATTAAAACTGATCTTAAGACCGGCCCCCGTAGTGTAGTGGTTAGCACTTCGGATCATGGATCGGGAGACCCGGGTTCGAATCCCAGCCGAGGCAAGCGGGATATTTCCTACCTAGGTCGGCTCCTACCCAGAGCGGGTGTGCTATGGGCCCGATGGGGAGGCTGTTGCCACACAGCCGAGTTTCACCCACTTCACGGGTGCGACTTTGGGGGTGCTTCCCTTAGTATGACACGTCTTATGATGTGGATGATTACACGGCCGGCACCGCAGGTGCCGTAGTTCCCGGGCCTGGTTAATGCCGGGATATTTATGACAGGAAGCGTGGAATGCGGCCCTGTCCCGCAGTCCCAAACCACATGGACCTCCATAGTATCATCTTACTATCATCCTCATCTCCATCATCATGCATAATAAAAATTGTCCCAGCTTCCGAGTCCTCCGTGGGTTCCACCCATGACCTGGGAGGAACACCACTGGAGTTGGCAAAGAGTTGGGGCAGCAAAAAAAAACAACAACAACAAAACTGATCTTAAGTCAATAGTAAAAATTTACACATCACATCGCCGGGCAACTGCCAAAAAAGAGAAGATAATCAATGATTTTTGTTTAAATATGAGGCCTGGCGCACGCAGTGAAATATATTATCATCGTGATCTGCTCCTACAAAAAGCACGTGGTACCAAAAAAAAAATTGTACACGCTAACAAACTGGTCTTGTTGTTCACTGCTGAGGCAGACAAGCAAAACTTCACTTTGCACAGGCTGTTTTCGGAAACGTGCAGACTTGTTTATGGTACCTAACCCCGCCCCGCCCCGCCCCGCCCCGCCCCCCCCCCCCCCCCCCCCCACCCCTACCACCATCCCCCACCTCAGGGTTTTTAACCGGGATTTGAACTCGCGACCCGAGCATTGAAAGTCCAACGCTCTACTAGCTTGGCCATCCCGGCTCTCCCACCGGTGGCGCTACAGTACATGCAACATGGTCCGAGGACAGAAGTCAAGCGGGAAACGAAACCGTGCGGGCAGGCTCGCAGCGGCGCCCACGCTGAATGAGTCATCGCTACTTTAAGTCTAGGTTAAGTTCCTTAAAGGGTTGTTGCTGTTGCTGCGATCCCGTGCAATGCCCGTGTGGGCCATCACTTGCACGATCGATTGTACACGGGGATTAGTCAAAATGGTCGGGTGTGTTTCCGGTGCTACTACGAATCAAAAGTTTTAATGATTGCTGTCGGGTAAGGTCACATTTCTGAAAAAAAAAATGAGAAAGATAGAGGTTTGGACTTTCAATGCTCGGGTCGTGAGTTCGAATCCCGGCTGGAAGCAAAATATTTGTGCTGGATTTTTCCTTGTCTCCCCTCTTTGATATCATCCGTATGTAGTGGGTGGCTGGTTGGGTGTTTGGGAGTTTAACGTCCTTTTCCACCACGTAAGGGTGATATCAAAGACAGGGCAACGATGGAAAAGCCAGCACAAATATTTGGCCCCCAGCCGGGATACGAACTCACGACCCGAGCATTAGAAATCCAACGCTCTACCATTCGGCCACCCCGGCTCCCCCGTATGTGGTGGGGAAGGACGTTATGATGATGACTGGCATTTGTAGGCGCGAAAAAAAAAAAAAAAAAAAAAAAAACTGCTGCATGCTTACGGTGCCTACTGGGTGGGAGAAAGAAGGAAAAACAAAGGGTCAGTAAAACGAAATAGAACTGAGAGACGAGGTACGTCTTCAGGTTCCGCTTGAAGGTTTGATCCTTTGCGGAACCTAACTTGAAGTGAGCTGGTAAGTTGTTCCAGAGGCGGGGAAGGCGCTGCACTCTTGAAAGTCCGTGCCCCAGAGCGTTAAACCCCCAAACACCCACCCACCCTTCTGAAATATCAGCTTGCACACATTTTGGCATAGTAGTAGCGTTTAAAGGACAGCGTTTGTTCGAAGTTGACTGTTTTGTGAGTGTGCTAGATTGTAATGATTTTTGTATTAGATAGGGCGAGGTGCATGCCATGGGCTAGCAAGGGTGGATGGGTGTTTGGGGTTTTTTTCCACCACCTACGTGTGATATCAAAGACGGGGCAACGATGAAAAAACCAGCATAAATATTTGGCCCGCGCCGGGATACAAACTCACGACCCGAGCATTAGAAGTCCCACGCTCTACCATTCCCAGGGGCTAGCAAGCGGTGGCAAGCTGCCAGTGAAGCTGGGACTTTTTGCGCACATGAGAAGCAAAGGTGACCTGCGTGGGTTCCGGTGAACTGGCTTTCTGGCCTAAACGGAAGGTAGACTAGCATTACTCCAGTGAGGCCCGAGCAAAAAGGATAACTGAATTGTTTTAAAACTCCTGTCAGGTACCCGTGCCCATTACAACACTACAAACACGTGGCCGGTGACGTGGTAAACAGAAGTACTGTCGCACGCACCAAAGTGAACAGCAGGGTGGAGGTTTGCACATAAAGTAGCGCTTAGTGGCAGCAGGCTTTCACTGCTTCGTCCTCCAGCCCTGCGGCGCCGTGAGCATTTCAGCAGAGATGGATATGTGCGCCGAGGAGAAGTATACCATACCATACCATACCATACCATACCATACCATACGTGTGCATGTTCACCATTTCAAGCAAATGGCCGCTATACCTAAGAAGAATCGTCACTAACACTTTTGAATCGAAGCGGCGACAGAGAAAAAAAAAACATCCGCCATTTTGATTACTCCCCTCGTACGTACGTACGGCCTGCTGATAGGATCATTAAATTTTCACAGGCTTTTTTTTTTTTTTTTTTTTGGTCTGTCCCAGCAGGCATTCACGTGATGTTAAACTTCATTAAAATATTTACTTCGCTCATTTTCCCGTCCGGGAATCGGCCACTACCCCTACGCCGGTGTTGTCTGAATCTCGTAAACAGGGACAGAAGTGTTAACAGATGCCGTTAGCAGAGACGTAAATGTCCATTGGTGTGGTCTCCAGAGCCGACGATGTGGTCAAAGAATACAAATGTACGAGACCTCAAAATGCCTATAAATGGGGGCGGTCGGTAGTCTAGTGGTTAAGAGACTTGTCACCAATGCGAGAGGTCAGGGGTTGGAGTCCCACTCGGGGCAAAGAATTTTCCTTCTCGTATGTGGCACCGTTCATTCGGGCCGATCGTCGGGGGTTCTCTCCGGGTACTCTGGCTTCCTCCCCCTCTGCTTTGGAAATGTTCAGCCCACAAAATTTGAAAAAAAATAAATGCAATTCTAAATTCCGAAATATAAATAGCTGAGCTGACCCTTCGCACCACGTGATTGTAATGTGTTTATGTCCCGTGTGTAAGAGAATGCGTGTGATTCACGTGAGCGTGCGTGTTGGGTTCAGTTCGCGGCGCTTTGAACCGATTCATGAAATTGGGTAAAGCGCCTATATAATACCCCTTATTATTATTATTATTATTATTATTATTTTTATTATTATATTATATTCCCCTATTAGCCTCAGGCATCATAGTCATCCCTAACAATGCTTCAGTCTGGAAACACAAACTACCATGCACAGACCATTCAAGGACACGCGCCTGACAGGAGTTGTTTTTTTTTTTTTGTTTTTTTTTAAATTGAATGTCTCCTTTCCGTTCAGGCCTCACTGGAGTAATGCAAGTCTACTTTCTGTTTAGGCCAGAATGCCACTTCACTTATATCCACTCACGTCACTTGTGTCCGACCTGTGCGCAAAAAGTCCCAGCTTAACTGGCAGTTTGCCTCTTGTTGCAGCCCCCTGGCATGTGCCTTGTCCTACAAAATACAAAAATCTCGAAAGCCACGCTTTTTCATGAAAAAAAAAATCCCTACAAACTAGCACACTCGCCAAACAGGGTTCTTCAAATAAACATTGCACATGACCGCACGCTCAGTTAAAAAAGGAGGTGTGTTGAAGGTATCATGAGTTGGTATGCCAGAACTGTTGTTGTTGTTGGTGGTGGTGGTGGTGGTGATGTTGTTGCTGTTGTTGTTGTTGTTGTTGTTGTTATTGTGTGATTTTTTTTTTGCGTGTGGCGTGTGTTGGAAGCACAGTGTATATAAATTGTGTTTTTCAAGTTAATTTTGCACACACGGGGAGTGGAGTGAAGGTAGAAGTTTTCCGGCCACGCTTCCCCGCAGAATACGCCTACTCGGGGACATCAAAGTCCATCTGAACTCTCGTTGCACAATCAAGTTCAAGTGCAGTGTGTGTGTGTGTGTGTGTGTGTGTGTGTGTGTGCGTGCGTGCGTGCGTGCGTGCGTGCGTGCGTGCGTGCGTGCGTGCGTGCGTGCGTGCGTGCGAGCGCGAGTGTGTGAGAGAGACAGAGAGGGTGGGTGGGGGGCGTGGACACAAGGTACTCGTGGGAGGGTAAGTGGGTGGGAAGATAAGAGAGACCGACAGAGTACAATTTATGCAAGAGCAATAACGCAAAATGCGGGGGAAGGATGATGGAGTAATTTTACTCTTTGTCTATGCAAACCTGCTGTTAGTGTCTCTGCCACAAAACGTAATAAGAGAGACATTGTCCTAGGCAATGTGTGCGAAGGTCAAGGAGAACTCCTCTACAGTTTTCAATTACACGCGGCAACTCACACACTGTATGTGAGATTCTTTGCACACGCTGGCACACTACAGCGTCGGTACTAAAACAATAATGCGCGACATTTTTTTTTTTTTTTTTTTTGCGTGTGAGCGGACACATGCTCGATTGTGATTCGATTGTTTGTTGTCTGTTGAAGACACGTTCGATTTTTTTTCTTCTTCATTTTTTTTCTCTGCCCAGGGTATTTCTAGAGTTTCTTGCCAGAATGGACTATCTCTCTTCTTTCTATCCGTATCGATGGTACCTTTTGGCAGGGAACCCTCCAACTTTGTCCTATTCACCGGACTGGTTGGTTGGATGAGGGTTTAACGTCTGTTTTTTTTCACCAGTTGGTTTAAACATTTTTATTCATTGAAGCCGGATCACCGTCAAGCAGTAAATAGTATTGCATTGAAAGAGAGCACAACACGTAAAAACTTATATACGTGGTCATCTGAACCAGTTTACAAAACGCACGGCGGAGAAATTGGCGTGGAAAAACTTGAGTGAAATGTAAGGACATAAAAATAGGAAGAAGAAGAAAGCAGGAAGAAGAAAGGAAAGAAGAAAGAGCATATCAAACTTTACTGTGAGTGGTGGTGGCAACAGCCCGTCCGCGTGAAAACAGGTTTAGAAATTTAAATGGCGAAGCGACCCGATAAGTTAATAAATTGTTGTACTGTGTGGAAAAGGTTTGTATTTTGATATAGAGATTGGGTGGGGCTTCTCTCAAGAGGATATCGATTTTGTCATCATTTAAGGGTGATGTCAAAGACGGGGCACCGAGGAAAAAGCCAGCACAAAGATTTGGGGAGAGAGAGAGAGAGAGTGCGTGCGTGTGTGTGTGTGTGTGTGTGTGTGTGTGTGTGTGTGTGTGTGTGTGTGTGTGTGTGTGTGTGTGTGTGTGTGTGTGTGTGTGTGTGTGTGTGAATAGGAGTACTAGATAGCAAGGAGAAATACTAGAGAAAAGACTAAGCAGTATGCACCTAATGTTTCATCCTTGAAAAAAATAGAGTGTCATTGTCATCGTCCTCATAAGAAGAATCAGGAGACTTTGTGTGAGGCTTACCTTAATCACGACAACATTGAACCATTTAAAAAAAAAAAAAAAAAAAAAAAAAACAGAACTCGTTGCAGGCCACAAACATATTTTTGAAGGAAGGAGCGGGAGTGGGGAAAAGCAAAATAAGACTTTTTATATGACGACGGGAAGATAAAGATATCACAGGAAACCGAAAATGACGAAGGACGGTTAAATGAACTCCGTTTTTCCCATTTCAGTTTCCACCCACTCCATACGAAGGGGTTCAGAAGTGAGGATTGGTCAATGCTTATTTTCAGAAAATGATATTCATGAACAAACCCTCGAATGGTGACGTGGTGACATGAACTATTTTTACACATCAGATTAGAAAAGGGAAAATATAGTTTAAAAGTCCTTGAGTTCGATAGTAATACCTCTGGCGATTCCTTTCTCAGCTTCACAAATTACTACAAAGCCCTACCCCCACATACTCATTTTGTCTTGCTGCTGCTGAAACGTAAAAAAAGCGTTATTTCAGAGGAATGGTTTCGGATTTTTAAAAAAAATCGACTATTGAGTTATATTTACATCCACCCCTGTGGCGGCTGTCATTTCTAATTCAGAAGCTACATGCGTACGAAATAAATGGCACATTCACGTAACGGACGGCTCAGCCACAAAATGCATGTCTGAACTTGGTATGTAGTGGGCGGTAGATGCAAGAAAAAAGATCACTTTGAGGGCTCGACCGGTAGTGTAGTGGTTAGCACTCTGGACCATGGACCGGGAGACCCGGGTTCGAGTCCCAGCCGAGGCAAGCGGGATTTTTCCCTCCATAGTATCATCTTACCATCATTCTCATCTCCATCATCATGCATAATAAAAAGATTGCCCCAGCTTCCGAGCCCTCCGTGGATTCCACCCATGACCTGGGAGGAATACCACTGGAGCTGGCAAAGAGTTGGGGCAGCAAAAAAAAAAAAAAAAAAAAACACCTTTAAGGGCGCGGGGTTTCTTGTCAACGTTGGACAGATATCTTGATAGTTATTTTGATCTCAATTTGAATAATGCTTGTCGGTCGGTCTATAGATGGGTCTTCAGTTGTCGGTATTAAAGATGCAAGGATCTGACGCAGAGTATAATCAGATTACAAAAAGCGGAACTTTCGGAAGTCACCGACCTGTTCAATAAGACAGCTTGCTGGGTTCTTAGACTAGGATACGTGGGTTCTTAGACTAGGATACGTCAATGCCGAGAACTTTTTATCAGTTCGAAAGAACTATTTCTGAAACCTAGCTTGAAAATTGCAAGCAAGCACAAATGGCGATGCTTTTTTTCAGTGGAGATTATAATATGTCCATTATAATATCTTAGACGAAACCGAGGTTTACATAATTAACAAATACATACGGATATTTAAAGCTGTGGAATAAAAAGCGGTTCTGCTAAAAACGTAAAATGAAACTGTGCACTCAGCAATATTTCTCTCAAACCCTGTCCTCTTACAAATTATCCAAAGCACTTGACAATAGGACGGAATCAACGGGAAAAGAAAATCCAAGATTCAGGCACGAGTGGGTTTGCAAGTTCCGATTTGATTGGTTCTTGTGGACGTCATCCCTAATTGAAGGAACCAATCAAAACCAAGAACACCTCACAGAAGTAAAACAACACCAGGAAACATTTGCATTCTAAAGCAAAACTTCACACCATTCCAGTCTTTGTCATGTGCGTTGGCGGCCTTGTCTTGTCGCAAACGGGCATCGCTGGCGTAAAACAGGGTGTTCCGTTTGAAGGACTCGTACGGTCAGGGGTGGATTAAAGGCCCAAGTTTTAAGATTTTTATGCTCCCGGATCGGTTTGAGCTTTTTTTGGAAGTGCCTAGCATCACACCGCACAAACAACTGCGCAGCTGCAGCACCTCAAACGCCGGCACTGAGCCAGCAGAAGGGTACACAATGACGCAGCTAAGACGAAGACTGGGCGAGAGGTGTGTTGGCTTGGCCAACTGCTGAGTCAGAGAATTTGAACTTTCGGCCACTCGCTTAGAGTGTAGACAGC
>JACVVK020000068.1:1112500-1120000 GCA_018292915.2 Batillaria attramentaria
AAACAGACAAAATAAAATGAAATTTGGAGAAACAACTTTGTAGGACGGGGCCGTTCCTCCTTGTTTTGTTTTTTAAATCGTCCACGCCACAACGAGGTGATTGCAGACGGCCCTAGGGGGCAGGTTATGGGGGATGGGGATAGCTACCCGAACTGTACAGCCCGGCTGAACACTTATTCAATCCAGTCAGACTGCCAGGTCGGCCACATTTTATGTATCCCTGACTGTAATGGGCAAGTTACACAAACAGCTCCAGTTCACAGTCAGTGGAAGCGGGGCAACGTGAAAAAGGCCCGTACAAATTTTGGGGGTCCAGCATTCAAACTTCTGCGACTGTTGTTATATTCCTGGAACGCTCAGTGTAGTAGCCGCGTCATCGAGTATGCTTCTGTTGGCTCAGTGCCAGTATTCCGGACGCTGTCACTGTGCAGGTGTCTAAGTGTTGGGATGATAGACCCAAAAAAAAGGGCTCAGGACTATGTGTAAGCATAAAAAGTAGCATCAGCCCCTTTAAATTTTGCGAACGAATTTACAGCACTGCAAACGCAGTCGCCAGATGCACTGTTAATTTACGGACACCAGCAGACGTCTGCTTCATCATTGGATAATCCTAGAGTTTCCGCTGTCAGAGTTCATACTTAAACCTCTGTCACACGTGACGATTTTGCTCGCCTGCTATCGGTAAAATGCACTCTCCCAGCCAGTTAAATCCGCTCGCCAAGGGTGGTGCCGAGGCACGCCGTGGGAACGCATGTGAATAGAACACGACCCTATTTTATTTTATTTTTCCTCGCCAAGTCAGCCGGTCGCCGCTGACCGTGCTTTGCGTATTGTCCAGTGCCAGGCCCGCAGCAGAAGATCAAGACATTTTTGAGCACTTGTCTGAGGCGCATCTTCAACATCCGATGGCCCGAAGAGCTGTGGGAGCGAGCGGGACAGGAACCAGTGGCCAAGCAGATCCTGCGGAGGAAGTGGGGCTGGATTGGACACACCCTCAGGAAGCCAGCATCCAGCACCATACGCCAAACCCTGACGTGGAACCCGCAGGGGAAAAGGAAGAGAGGCCGGCCTCGCAACAGCTGGAGGCGGGACACTGAGGCAGAGCTAAGCAAGCAGGGAACTAGTTCGGGCAACCCATGAGTGATCGGGGACGCCACATAGAGGGGAGACCATGACTAGCAGGGAACCAACTGGGTTGGAGTGACAAGAGCAGCCCAGAACCGAGTGCGATGGCGAAGAGTCGTCGGTGGCCTATGCTCCACACGTAGCCATGGGCCTAAGAGAAGAGAGAGGCCTGCAGTGCAGTCCGCCCAGTGCGCGCTTGCAGCGTGTGGACAGAAAATCCACTCAGCAAGTGTGCGAGCTCGCTGCAGGCACTTAACGTGTAGCGTGTGCAAAGGCCTTTACGCATGCATGTAAACCCACCAGTAAGCCTTTGGCAAAAGCCGATTTGTGCAGCTCCCTGCATAATTACCTGGCGACTATTTCAAACCAAAACCAGGCAGTGCAGTAGGAGGCGTGGGCGTAATTTGTCTGAAACTCTCGCGGCGGATAAACTGACAGTGTGGGTGGCAGTTTCACTGAAAAGGTAGGTGTTCTATAACCGTGACCAAACTACATTAATAACTACTTGTATTCATTTGTATTCATTTCCATTACTATGGAAACAACATTAAAAAAACAACAATAACAAAGTATACGCCCATTTTGACTGCACCCCCCCCCCCCCCAGGGATACAAGATATTTTGTTTATCCAGAAATGAACAGAATGGCTCATGCTGGGGTCATGATTAACCCGCAGGGGAAAAGGAAGAGGGGCCGGCCTCGCAACAGCTGGAGGCGGGACACTGACGCAGAGCTATATGAGCAGGGGACCAACTGGACTGGAGTGGCAAGAATAGCCCAGAATAGAGTGCGATGGCGAAGGGTTGTCGATGACCTATGCTCCACTTGGAGCCAGGGGCCTAAGTAAGTAAGTAGGGGTCATGATTACAGAGTGCAGAATACAGAATATAAAATACTTTATTGATCCCGAAAAGGGAAATTGCATTTCTGACCCGCATACTAGTAAACACATAATAAACGTTTTAATAAATAAGACTACACATATAATTATACACACCAGAAAAATTGAGCAAAACAAACATCCTTGACCAGTAAAGTGACTTAAAATCAAGAATAAAACACACTATCACAAACACTCAATTTACTATCACAGTAAACACTCATTGATACACTCATTGCGCATTCCCTGACTGCACATTAACTCGCTCTCCTCTTTCTCTCTGACGCGTTCGCTGAATGGTACAGCGTTGGACTCTCAATGCTCAGGTCTTGAGTTCGAATCCCGGCTGGGGCCAAATTATTTTGCAGGCCTTTTTCTCGTTGCCCCGTCTTTGATATCACCCACACGTGGTGGAAAAGGACGTTAAACACCTAAATATACCCCCCCACCCCCACCCCCCTCCACCCCCCTCTGACGCGTTCGGAAATGAACATCCCTGATGATTCCGGCAGCAGAGAAACAGCCAACAATGCACAGGCTAATGAAATGCGGCTACAGGAAAGGCGGGCCGTGTTTGTGAACCAGATACTGTAGTGTTTGGTTCTGCGTGGGCTGCTTAATGAATGTGTTAATCACAGCCCCTCCATTATCACAGTTTGTCACGAGCAGTATAGTGCAAATCTGATCCTGCCAGTGTGAACTCGACGAATTTCGTTAAAGGTCTCCTGCACGTCTCACTGTTTGTTGTTGTTGTGATGATGTTTATGTTTATGGTTTCTTTTTTGTCGGGTTTGTTGTTGTTGTTTGCTTTTTTTTTTCTTTTTGGTTGGAGTTTTATGTTTGATTATTGTTGTTGTTGTTGTTGTTTGTTGTTGGTTTGTTGGTTTGTGGCTGTTGTTTGTGTTGCTACTGTTGTGTTGTTGGTCTCGCTGTTGTTGTTATTTTGTCCGTCTTCATTGTCCCATTCGGCAAACCGGGTTGCACTGAGATCATACAAAGGGTCGGTAGCTACGTTAAAAATCGAACTGATTTATCTCGTGGTAAATTACCCTAAGGCATTGGCTACGCTCTATGTATGATACTTCGTACATTAGAGATGCAGCACTCTCTCTCTCTCTCTCTCTCTCTCTCTCTCTCTCTCTCTCTCTCTCTCTCTCTCTCTCCATACACCCCCCTCCCCCCCCACACACACACACACACACACACACACACACACACACACACACACACACACACACACACACACACACACACACACACACTACCAGCATACCCTCATCCAGTTACTAATAGGTTGTTGTTGTTGTCTAGTCCTAGGTCTAGTGGTTAACACTTTGTCACCAATGTGGGAGGTCAGGCACAAGTCTCACTTGAGGCAAAAAAAATGTTTCTCTCTCGTATGTGGCACCGCTCACTCTGTGGGTACTCCGGCTTAATCGGATTGGATGGGCGAAAATTATTATGCGACATCATTGTGCTGCATCGACAGAATGATGATCCAAAAACGCACTGCATTTGTCCCTGTGGTTCGTCAGTCTCCAAATGGTCGCATATGTTCGGAACATTACGCCCAGTTAAACCCACGCCAATCCAACCTTAGTCCCAACATGCCCATTGGGATTGTCTAGTACACGCTCCATCTTTCACTGACCACCTACACTAATTCTCTTCGAGACGGGGGTCAGTCAGTATTGTTCCTGCCACTACTGTGGTGCAGAGGTGTTTTTACGACCATTACTGTCAGGTATGTGTTTGAAATATGAGCATACACGCGTGTTTAACCCTGTCATGCCCACTGTCCCATATATGGGACGCATCAATGTAGCATGATAACGAACATGATACGAGTCATGATAATAAATCACATTCATACAGCGCGCGATTCTTGAAAATACTCATGCGCATTCACATCACCCACGCACGCGCGCATATAACACACCCTAAAATACAGGCACCAATGTGTGTGTGTGTGTGTGTGTGTGTGTGTGTGTGTGTGTGTGTGTGTGTGTGTGTGTGTGTGTGTGTGTGTGTGTGTGTGTGTGTGTGTTTTCTGTTTTCAGTATTTTACAACATGGACACCTATACAGAGAAGTACATATACTGTAGACAAACAAACAAGCAGACTGAGATCAGTGAGTAAGAATTCAAGTAACAGGCACTATGGTTAGAAGGCAAGTTGAAACATAAGTTTTCAAGCTCTGATTTGAAATAGGTTGCTGTCTCACGCAAGCAGGCCACGAGTTCCAGACTGTTGGGGTGGTAAACTGGAGCTACTTAAAATAATAATAATAAATTTCATTTATATAGCGCACTTCTCAGACACAGTGACTCATTGCGCTAACACACGTCACTCATACACATTCACACTATACAGACCAACACGTCAATCAATACATATTACACATCACACAATACAAAGACACATCAGTTGAAAGCCTGTTGAAATAGGTGGGTTTTCAGTGCAGATCTAAAAGCTGAAAAAGATGGTTGTTGTCTCAGCCCCATAGGCAGGGAGTTCCAGCTGTAGGGGTGGCAAAACGGAAACATCGTTCACCATAAGTTTTCAGGTTTATCTTAGGGATTTTGAGTAGCTTTCATTAGATGAGCGGAGGGTACGGGACGGAATGTAGGTGCAGAGTGAGGCAGACAGATAAGGCGGGAGAGTATCATCGAAATGACGGTAGGCTAGAACTGCCAACTTGTATTTAATGCGGAAACTGACTGGCAGCCAGTGCAGTGATTGCATTTGAAGTGCAAACCTTCACCCTGCTGTTCACTCTCTGGTGTGTGCGACAGTATTTCTGTTTACCACGCCACCGGCCTCAGCGTACTCTTCTTCCGAAGATGGACGTGGGATTTTTAGCGTGCACACCTGATATTTGCGCGTGCGTGTGTACATTAGGGCGGGACAATCTCCGTAAACTAGTCTGCACGTGATTTTGACTCAATCTGATAAGGAAAACTCCACCCCCGGGTACTCCGGCTTCCTCCCCCTCTGCTTTGGAAATGTTCAGCCCACCAAACTTGAAAAATAAATGCAATTCTAAATTCCGAATTTAAATAGCTGAGCTGACCCTTCGCGCCACGTGATTGTAATGTGTTTATGTCCAGTGTGTGAGAGAATGCTTGTGATTAACGTGAGCGTGCATGTTGGGTTCAGTTCGCGGCGCTTTGAGCCGATTCATGAAACTGGGTAAAGTGCCTATACAATACTCATTATTATTATTATTATATTATTATTATCTAAATTACTACAATGCAAAGACGCTTGCACGCCCATAATTATGTCGAGTATGTAGCTTTGTGGGAGAGCAAATGATTAACCGAAAGGTCTGAACCGGAGTAGCACCGGACACACCGCGTCCATTTTGATTACACCCCGAAGAAATTTTCTTTGTCGTATGTGGCACCGTTCATTCGGACCGACAGGCGGGGGGTTCTCTCCGGGTGCTCCGGCTTCCTCGACCCCCCTCTCTGCTTTGGAAATGTTCAGCCCACAAAATTCAAAACTAAATGCAATTCTAAAATTCCGAAACTTAAATAGCTGAGCTGGTCTTTCGCACCACGTGATTGTGATGTGTTCTGTGTGTGAGAGAATGCGTGTGATTCACGTGAGCGTGCGTGTTGGGTTAAACTCGCGGCGCTTTGAGCCAAATATTTGGGATAAAGCGCCTATGTTAATGTGCTTATTATCATTTTATTATATATCATCATTATTTTTTTTATGTACTTTCTTCTGATTTGGTGGTTGTGGGCTATAAAGTTGTGAGCTGTAAAGTACTTTTTGGGTGGGGTGGGTGGATGTTTGGGTGGGGTGGGTGGATGTTTGGGGGTTTAACGTCCTTTACCACCACATACGGGTGATATCAAAGACGGGACAACGATGAAAAAGCCAGCACAAATATTTGGCCCCAGCCGGGATACGAATTCACGACCCGAGCATTAGAAGTCCAACGCTCTACCATTCGACCACCCCGGCTCCCCGTACTTTTTAGGACGATGGCGGCGATGCTTTGGTTGCAGGAATATTTTGCTGTGGCTGTGCCTTTGCCGTACAGCATCAGTGTACAATAGTCAGTCGTCGGTGTGTAATCCACGAGTGAACAATTCAATTTCCTTCGTACTGTCCATAATAGTGATACACGGTTCCCGTAGCACGCGCAAACGTAACACCCACCCGCACCCCACCGCCTCCACGTGAACGGGCAAACCGCCTATACCACATTAAACATTCTGAGTTCAGAGAGAGTTCCGTGTCAGTACAAAAGGGATCTCCTAGTTCTGGGTACTGAACTCTTTTATCAAGAAGGCTTCCTGTTTGTTCCGATGGAAGGACAGATGTGGGCAGACGTGGGTGCGCGGGCGGATTGTACTCTAGCGTGGCGTCAACCCTGTTCCGGAACCATCGCTTCTCTAAACCCCTGCGACGACGTCCAAATCGGGCTAACCGAGACGGAGCCGAGCTAAGTGATACCTAAGGGGAAAAAAAAAACAAGGAAAGTGGACAGTTGCGAACAACTTTGAGATCCCCGTGTTATTTCACAGTGTGCACAGAAGCGGTGAAAACTGTCGCATTCACCAGCACAGTACATTTTCAGCCTGTTTCGAGATTATTGCCTGCATGAGTTGTCCCCCGGGCATACACAGACCCGCAGCATGCATGCATTTTTCGTAGCAGCTTTTTGTGCTCTGCCACGAAAAATGCGTGCTTGTTGTGGCAAGGGGGACAACTCATGCAGGCAATGGTCTCGAAGCGGGCTGAAGGCGTACTGTGCTGGTGAATGCCACAGTTGTCACCGCTTCTGTGCACACTATGAAATAACACGGGGACCTCAAAGTTGTTCGCAGCTGTCCACTTTCCTTGTCACCGAGTATTTTCGTGTTTGTTTGTTTTGTTTTTTTTTCCTTCTTAGGTATCACTTAGCTCGACTCGGTGTCGGTTAGCCCGATTTGGACGTCGTCGCAGGGAACTAGAGTTAGCGACGGACCCGGAACAGGGTTGAGCGTGTCCTGGAGCGGCCGGGGACAACACTTCCTGGTTTCCAGTGCGCGTGATGGTGACGGTCGTTAAAGTCCCAATACCGTGCTATGACTGACAGGCATACAACAGCACATGGAAACCTTTTCATCACATGCACTGACTCTGTGCATCAGATATCAGTCACTTACGTCACAATATGGCACTGGAGACCACCATTGTGGTGACTTTGGTGAGGTTAACGTCCATTTCCACCACGTAAGGGTGATACCAAAGACGGGGCAACGAGAAAATGCAATTCTAAATTCCGAAATTTAAATAGCTGAGCTGACCCTTCGCACCACGTGATTGTAATGTGTTTATGTCCAGTGTGTGAGAGAATGCGTGTGATTCACGAGAGCGTGCGTGTTCGCGGCGCTTTGAGCCGATTCATGAAATTGGATAAAGCGCCTATAAAATAATTATTATTATTAAATAGGCCAGTGCAAATATTTGGCCCCAGCTGGGAGTCGAACT
>JACVVK020000068.1:1125000-1250000 GCA_018292915.2 Batillaria attramentaria
TCTTGAAACAAGAACAGAATCTCCATGTAAAAAAAAACCACCATCAGCCATGCACCCCTACGCACTCTTCACTCATACACCCATCACACACACTCGTGGCAGTAAGACTGTAAATGATTAAAGGGTACGGCAAGTCAAGAGCACTATTGGGTTTAAATGACAGATATTGAGGTCCTAAGCTGTTAGACAGCAAACGTTTTCGTGAACAAAGTACCATTTACTCAAAAATACGCCGAAAACACCCTCTGCTTTCGGTTCCTGGGCTGCGCCATGTTGCCGCACTCTTTCGCGAATGAGACGGGAAAGGTGCTGACGGTGACGTCACTCCACCACCACTGTCAGCAGTGCCGCTTTTGAGCGGGTGTTCCAGAGTATTATTTATGTTCGAGATGCCACAGTGCAAAGCGTTTGGTTGTTTCAGCAAACAGGGCACGTGTAAGAATGCAGATGGAAGCCACAAAAGCTTTTTGAATTCCGAATCTAAACAAACAAGGAAAAACGGAGGTTGTGTGCGAAATGGTTGGAGACCTTGAAGAACGGCTCGCTTGCCCCGCCGAGTGCAGGAATACGCCTGGAACAATCGAGACCTCGTTTGTGGAGATCATTTTACCCCGGTATGTTTCCCTGGCGCTTTTGCGAACGATGTTGCTGCTTCACTTGTCAAACACGCATCTCCCACAATTGCACTCGTTCTCATCAATCGGCTCTTCCCATCGTCCCCATGTTTCTGCCTGACCCCTTACTGAGCTCTTCCTCAGAATATTCTGTCTCGAAATTATAGGGAAATATCCCGAAATCCATTCTAGCTTTCGGGAAATAAGCAAAGTGTGTATACGAGCCAGAAATAGCACGCCTAAAACGTGTAGCAGGCACATTGCATTTGACTTGCCTTGCCCTTTAAGAACAAAATTTCTTAAGAATTGAATTTCACAATTAAAACAGTAATTACGATTGATTGATTGATTGATTGATTGATTGGCTGAATTTGACTGGGTAACGAGACCGCATCTTGCAAGCAAGCGCTCAGTTTGGGTCGGACTGGCAAATCTGCTGCAGCACCTGATAGTCTTACGTGCGCCATCTGTCACGTGATTACTGGCGGGGGTCTGTGGCCGATTATACCTTACGCCTTGTGATTAGACTGCTGGGCTGATTATTTTTCTCCCCTATTCGATACTCCATCGCCAGCTGCAACAACTAGCCTGCCTCCCACGTCTAGCATGATGATTACTCGCGGACTCAGTAAGTTCTCGAATCTTCCTACAAAGCATCTGTCACATCTCGGCCGGGCTTCAAGCCCTAATCACACACACACACACACACACACACACACACCCCGAGCTGGTAGAGCGATGGACTTTCAACGCTCGGGGGGTGAGACTGAAAAGGCCAGCACAAAATTTCAGTGGCCCCAGCCGGGATTCGAACTCACGACCCGAGCATTGAAAGTCCAACTCTCTACCATTCGGCTCCTTTGCATCATAATCCTGGTGCAAAATGTAATACTAGGTTTAATTTTGCTACACAAGTTCAGAACTCAGCCCGGCAAAAAAAAAAAAAAAAAAATCGCGTGCTCTCTGGTGCACAGAACACGGGCTACCTCAGGCTTAAGTTAGACTTTTGGGGCTGAGTTCTGAACTGAAGACGATCTCTTCGTAATATTGACACGAACCTCGCAGTATTACTGTCGTGTAGTGCCACATTTTCGCCGTAAACACGATAATGGTGCCTTCATAGGTCTACTCGAGAAGAACAAGGGTGGGTGGGTGGGTGTTTGGGGGTTTACCGTCCTTTTCCACCACACACGGGTGCATGATATCAAAGACCGGGGCAACGATGAAAAAGCCAGCACAAACATTTGGCCCCAGCCGCGATACGAACTCAGCATTATAAGTCCAACGCTCCAACGTTGGACTTATAACGCTCAGACTGAGCATTATAAGTCCAACGCTCTACCATTCGGCCACCCCGGCTCCCCGAGAAGAACAAGGACACTTTCCCCCAAGCACACATACACAAATACTAACTATGTAATAAATACACATATACTAAATATCAACAATTAACGGAGCAGTTTAACTTAAGTTTAACCTTTGTCTCGACCTCAGCATAAAAACCCTGGCATCCGCGTCACTTAACCGCTGAGCTGCCGCGGTCCGCTCACCTCCCAACGCACTCCGCCGCACGCCAGCACGCAGTTTTGCAGCTGTGGAAAGACGGAAGGAAGGAAAGAAGATGGCCCAGCCAGAGACAGACACCCACGCACGTGCACTACGCGGCACGAGCCCCCGCCCACGCAAGGTCACGACCGTCCATCAGAAGACAACAGTGCTGGGTTCGCGTGCCGTGCGCGAGCGGTTCTTGGCCATCCGAAGAAATCGACTGACACGGCCTGAATTATTTCTGATCAAATAGCGGCCGGAGACATGGTCAGGAGTAAGGAGCGCCAGAGGGAAAACAGGCTGGACGGGTGTATTGGCGGGTTGGTTGGTCGGTTGTTCAGTTGTTGTTGTTGTTGTGTGTGTGTGTGTGTGTGTGCGTGTGTGTGTGTGTGTGTGTGTGCGCGCGCGCGCCAGTGCCAGTGTGTGCCGGGAGCCGGGATGACAGCAGAATGGTAGAGGGTTGGACTCTCAATAATCGGGTCGCGAGTTCAAATACCAGCCAGATATATTTGTGCTGGCCTGTGTCTCGTTGCCCCGTCTTTGATATCACCCTTACGTAGTGGAAAATGACGTTAAACTCCCAAGCACCCACCCCAACCACCCAGAGTGTGTGTGTGTGTGTGTGTGTGTGTGTGTGTGTGTGTGTGTGTGTGTGTGTGCGCGCGCGCGCTATACATGTGTGTGTGTGTGTGTGTGTGTGTGTGTGTGTGTGTGTGTGTGTGTGTGTGTGTGTGTGTGTGTGTGTGTGTGTGTGTGTTCATCTTATTATTATTAGGACTTCAACGTCTTTCGTCCACGGCTGATCGGTCTGTCTTGCAAAGGGGGCAAGATCCCTAGTAAAGTAGTTTCCAGGAAACGAGACCCTAGTTTGATCTACTCTGATCTAGGGGTCGAGTCTGAGTCACCCATGCATGCCACAAATCCCGCACACAGCCAAAAACCGTGCCATCCTAAACACACTTCGTGAACCAGGGAATTGGACTCCGAACGTCAGACGGAGTCACATGAATTGGACTAAGTGCTGGCCAGCCCACACCCCTAAACTGCACGCGCTACGCCGTCAACAATCGATCACATCCGCAAAGTAGTTTCCAGGAAACGAGACCCTAGTTTGATTATCGTTGGTTTAGTTGTACATCTTGAATAGTTTGTTGAGAACAGTTTCATAGCAGCTCAAGTATCTGTATTGGCAAACACATGGAAAAGGGCACCGGGAGATGAATGAGGCTTTTCCGTCAAATTTCCGGTCTGTGGCTGCGATTGGATCGTGGTTACGGGGCGAAGAATTCTTTTCCTTCTCCTACGTGGCACCGTTCATTCGGGCCGACCATCGGGGGTTCTCTCCGGGTACTCCGGCTTTCTCCCCCTCTGCTCTGGAAATGTCCAGCCCACATAATTTGAAAATAAATGCAATTCTAAATTCCGAAACTTAAATAGCTGAGCTGACCCTTGTCACCACGTGACTGTAATGTGTTCATGTTCACTGTGTGAGAGGATGCGTGTGATTCACGTGGCCGTGCGTGTTGGGTTCAGCTCGCGGCGCTTTGAGCCGCTTCAAGAAATTAGGTAAAGCTCCGAAATGATACACAATTATCATTATTATTATTATTATTATTGTGACGTCACAGTCGAAGCGAGCTGTGCACAGACCTAAAAAAGATAGACCCCCTGCGGTGCTCAAAGTGTGACGCCGCCGCGCGCCATGTTGCGAGTACCTGGAAGTGCCAGACGCTATCAGCTGTTTACATAGCGCGCATAGCATTGGCCAGACGCTATCAGCTGTTTACAAAGCGCGCATAGCATTGGTCCGCTTTATCTTACGTCACATTTTTGATGACGTCTTTCTAAAGAACTTTGTATTTCGAACGAGGCGTCCTGTACACAGAGCATCTGAGTTCTGGTATTCACAAGATGGCCGCGATAGCGACACACGCAAGCAGCGGTGGCAGCTTGCGGCGGTGGGTCTATCTTTTTTTTAGGTCTGTGGAGCTGTGTGACCCACCCCTTGTCTTGTACCCCGGATCTGTATGAACAGAACAGAACAGGGAAGTGAGATGGCGTTCAGTCTGTGATGTGGGTGTTGAACATGGACATGTGCGTATTTACCTGCCTGATAACGCCTTCTTCACCGGCGGTTATATGCGGGGGCGTAATTAAACAATGCACTTTTTGAACTAAACACCCCTCATATGTAATATAGTAGGTTTCCAGATTTTCGCTTACTGTTGGCGCGTGTGCTTGCGCGCAGTATGCGAGTATGTCCAAGCTCACGTACGTGTGTGTGTGTGTGTGTGTGTGTGTGTGTGCGTGCGTGCGTGTGTGTCGTGCGTGCGTGCGTGCGTGTGTGTGTGTGTGTGTGTGTGTGTGTGTGTGTGTGTGTGTGTGTGTGTGTGTGTGTGTGTGTGAGAGATGATGATGATGATGATGAAACGTTTTTTATTCAGGATAGAGCATTTAGGCATTGCTGCCTATCTTACATGCTGTCCTGCTATTCTACATTAAAGGGTATTGAGAAAAAAAATCAAAACAAACAAACAAACAATAAAAAAAAGTAAAAAAGTATAAACTAAGGGAAATACAGGAGAGAAAAATACACACGATAAACAAATCAAAACATACGTGGCATGTGCTGATGATACTGGCTGTATACCAAATAAGAACTTTACAGTCGTCTCTGGTATTTCAAAACATGTATGTAACACATTTCTATGTATATGGTCAGATAAGCGTATCGTGTAGAATTTGTTTGAAGTTTATGAATTTGGAAACGTTTTGGATACTCAGTGGTAAAGAGTTCCATATGGATGCCCCTGAGAAAGACAGGCTACTTTACATGTATCAACCCTTGGACGGGGCACTGGGAGCAGACTGTTCCTTGTGTTGTGTTGTTTATCATGTTCGAAATTAAATATTTGATGAAGATATGTTGGGGCTTTGTAGTAAACAATTTTGTGCATCAGTACGCATTTGTTGAACTCCAGATGCTGTTTTAGAGGTAGAAGTTTGAAGATTTTAAACACACACACACACACACACAGAGATTGCGGTTGTAACATGTGTGTGTGTGTGTGTGTGTGTGTGTTTCTCTCTCTATCCGTGTGTGTGTGTGTGTGTGTGTGTGTGTGTGTGTGTGTGTGTGGAGGGGGTGGGGGCGTGGATCGAGAGAGAGAGAGAGAGCAGAATTTTAACACACCCACCCACACCAGTGAAACACGTACACGATGATACAGACGAGACAAATGACAGATTCGAACGTGTTATTTCAGTTTTCTTTATTTCAGCGTTTCCATCCTGGAAGTCTTCTCTGTCACACATTTCACCATACACAAGTATGCTCGCAGATACGCATGCGCAAGTAACCCTACTGTCCCTCGGTACAAATAAAACAGCATTTTCATATCAACATAGTGGAAACAGCTATTGCACACAATTTAAAAGTACCATACGGAAAAAAAAACCCACGGGTTTTACGACTGAGTATGTAATCATTGTAAGTTAAAAACGTAAGGCAACCTCTGACCTCTTATTACTGTTTTTGTCCCCCTCTATCTAAACTCTCCCCCTCTAAAATAAACGAAAACTTGCAGTGTTGATTATAAAACAAAAACCATGTAAAGAGCGTACGTTCGTGAGCTGATTACAACTCATGAAATTATTGCTTTGGTTTGAGCGTCCCTTTGCAGATAATGGACTGTAAACAGGAGGATAATTACAGCGTGTGGAAAAGTTTGGCTTTTTTTTTTAAACAATGAAACCTCACATTGGAATGTCTAAATTCAAAGGCAGGATTATGCAAAGAAGACCTGAATCAGATAATGTGGATGTTTGGCCGCCGGCGCTTGCTTGAGAATTTCTTGAAAGCGACAACAAAGTTGTAAAAAAAAAAAAAAAAAACCCAACTTTTTTAAAAGTATGAAATACAGGTGCGTTTTGATAAAATCATACGCGTAATTAAACGGCACACGAACCCTATTCCTATCTGAAGATGCAAGCATCTGAACTGATAAAATTAATTACCAGCAAGTGAAAGTCACCAATGACGTCTCGTTGACCAAGATCCTGTCTGCGTTCTAATGATGCCATGCAGCTTTTCAGCAGCAGCAACAACGTTGACGTCAGAGCCGAGCCTGGCCTACGTACGTACTTCCTCTAGCATAAAACACGTCTTTGGGATTCCCTGGCCTCAAGATCCAGTTTAAGGCACAGCTGCACGTCATATGGAAACATGACGAACAGTTAGCGTCCTTCTGAATGCTGATGAGGGTTGACGAGACAAGAGAACTATTCTCGGGCTCTCTACACCGCCAGGCGGAGATGTGATAAATGGAGCTAATGAAGTGCCGATATTCAGTGATAACCATACCGGTCCGGACTGCCAGACAGCTCGTCATAGAGACCTACCACTCCCTCTCAGTCGCGCAAGCCCTGAAGCCGTTACTTCACAGCTGCTACTACGGTGCGTAGTTCGTGACGACATTGCGCACGTAACGCTGTGTGCGCTATCGCTACAGTGACATCACAGGCCGCGTAACCGTGCGACAAGGCTTGGTTCAGTTGTGGCGGGTACTAACTAGGATATTATAGGCGAACAATTGACAAGAACCAGGACTGGCATCACGCAGTCAGTCGGTGACGTCGGCTCGTGGACACTATACTTGGCACGCTGTTTACACTATAACTGCCTCCTGTTTACCACAGTTGCCCTTATTTGGGGACTGGCGTAGTACACGGGGCTTAAACAAAATGGAGGGGTGTGTTGCCGGTGCCCTGCCACTTCAAAAGTTTCGACGACGAAAATCCCCAAGCGTTTATCAAGTGCTATGATTTAAAAAAAAAAAAATCAGAATGCGGCCGTTAGGGAAAAAAGGAAAGGGGGGGGGGAGGGGGAGAAAGAAAGAGAAACCAAGGTGCTACGCCAAACGCGGGTGCTATGATTTGGAAGCGAGAGCGCACCGGAAACACGCCCGTTCACTTTGTTTAACCCCCGTGCAGTCAGTAAAGCTATTTTTCTCGAGGCGGTCTGTGAAGTGGGTGTTTTAGGTTTATCTGCTTTCCAAAATGGTACACAGTCTGGCAGAGTTCGCCTGGTCACCGTAACCACGCAGTTACTAAATCTACAGAATTCGTACGGTTTCGTGTCCGGGTGAATCCTTATCTCTATAGCAACGCCTCGTATTGTAGAGAACGTGCCACACTCCCACGCCGTTGTTACGCGAAAAGCGGACTGACCTTCCACAACGACCTAACTTGCCGATCCTGTCCAGCACTATGTCAACGATAAGATACGATTCTAAAATTGCACCATTGCACCTACGTCCGTCTGTCACGAAGTGAATCAGAAAAATTCACTCTACTTCCACTTGCCGCCTACAAACTTAAAAAACTGTGTTTACCAGAGTTTCAATTCGCTTCCAGTAAAACACAAAAGTTACGTAAGTTGTGATTTGAAAATGACATTTAAAGTAAAATCTTTCGACATATCAAATCAACGGAGAAATATGACTAATAATAAAAAAGGTGAAATGGCGAGTAAATTAGATGAGGATTTCAAGTCAAAAGTTACACAGTCACACAAATCATAACTCACAAAACAAATTAACAGCAAACAAAAACCGCAGCACAAACTAAAATTTCCTTTTTCACGTTTCAATGATTGCTTTAAAAAAAAACCTGAAAAGTAAAAGTTTGTGACAGCTGTATTCTGACCACGAAAGCGACAATCAGAATTGTAAAAATTGAAACTCCAAACGAACAACAAACACTATTCACTCTCTTGCAACAGCAGTCGTGTCCCGAACTCATGTTGAAAGACACCGTTCAAGACACAAACGTCGTGCAAAACATTTTCTAGCATCCATACATGTAAAACAGTACGATTACACGGTCTAAAATAGTCTTCACCGACCACAATTTCCTACCCAGAAAATGTCCGGCAAAGGAAACGGGCTCATTTAACTCTTTGGTTGTAGCACAGATGTTGTTCTTTATTTATTGATCGATTTATTCAGTATATCACAACCAAGTAGAGAATGATTTACTTATTGAGCTCACAAGGCAAGTATTGCTGTAATGAATACTAAAGGTAACCACAAGGATAAGATCAAACAGTGCACTTTCACCGCCAGTGCTCTGTCGTCTAAAGACATTGTCACTTCATAATGGCACTTTGTGGAACACTCCAGGGCCACAGCAATGGCACCGGATGCCTTTGAGAACACACATTCAAGTGAAGCAAGTACGTTACAATACAATTACAACGCGCTAGGATATATATATCTATACAGGCAAACACACAATACCTTGACACTTGAGATCTCACAAGCTGCAGATAAAACGAAAGACATGGCGTCCGTTTGAGTGATCATCAATACCACATTGCAAGAGATTATTATTAATAATTATAAAGGGAAAAAGTCACGTTGTAGTCAGTCTAGCACCGCAGGAGTTCGTAAGTTTCAAATAAATATATTTACACTGAAGGCATGGTGGTGAGAGGCCTGAGTATATCACGGGGACAAGGTGTAGTGTCGTTTTACGGCGAGGAACTACGGCCTCCTTCCACTCACCCGACTGACCTTGTTAATGCTTCGCTTTTATTTTTAGTTGTATGTTCAGCAAGGTAGTGACAGCAGAGCGATAGTGCAGATAATGGGCAGTTTTCGCTACGCTGTCACAACTGTCTCAACAACCACATTTCCACCACCACCACCACCACCACCACCACGACGAACCAACCAATCAAATGTCAAAGTACAACAGGAATTGCCTTTCTGCTGCAGCAGCCTTGAGATGTCAGCAAACATATTCGATCAGTCAGTTCAAATTTTCTCTTGAGATAGTCTTGTCAACAGAAAAACGATGTCAGCGTTTGAGTTCAGTCTCTTTCTCACATGTTCAAAACGTATCAGTCAACGCAGCCTTTAACTCGCACGAGAACAATCAAGCAGGGGAAACAAACTTGAAATCACACGTCCGACCCAGACGACTTTCGTGTTGATGTGAGTCTGTTTTTGACTCCTTTGATTTCAGCTCCTCTTGACTTTTGACTCCGCTTGATTTCAACTCGTCTTGATTTCCGACCCCTTAGGACTGTGAGTCATGACATCACCTCGGTATGACGTCACTGGACATGTCCACTGGTCCGACAATTAAAAAAAAAAAAAGACGAAAACAGTTCGTCTTGGCTGGCCTTGCTTTACATCTGTAGGCATCCCGCACTAACTGGGCAAAGTCAAAGGAGTCATGGCAAACGCCGACCTGGGGAAGGTGAACCCTGTGGTCGAGAAGGTAAAGTAACACTGGATTTCAGTGGCTGACGTGGGTGGCGTCACTTCCGGCACAATCTTGGTCTCCTTGGCGGTAGTGCCACCCTGCAGGGCGTCCGCGCCGCCAACGTTCGTCATGGCAGCAGAGCTGGGGAACTGGAAGACCTGTCCGGCAGATGGGGATGGGGGAGCGATGGCCGGGGACGATGCTGACGACGCATACGCTGACGCATCCATCTCGGGTGACGACAGCGACACCGCCATCTCTGTCGGGGCGACGGCCATCTCCGTGACGGGGGCGGACGGTGCGTCCAGGCGTCTCCGGTAGTCCTGCAGCTGTCGCATGAAGTTCAGGTTGGGGTCGATGACGTCACGGCGCGCGCGCACGTGCTCGTAGGCGGCGTCGAGCGTCCATCCGTAGGTGCGCATGAGGTAGGCGAGACAGATGGTGACCGAACGACTGCGGCCTGCATGACAGTGCACCAACACTCGGCCCCCCTCTCTCTGTACAGAGTCTGTCAAAACAGGACAGAAAGGGTGTTATCAAGGACGTGGGAAACGCGGTTAGTTAGTTATTTAGGGCTAGCTTAAAACATGATGTAAATATATATTAAGAATTTATGCTTAAATGAGATCCTGCGCAAGATTAATTTCTTCAGGGCTAAAAACAATATCACAGATTGCATTATATTGAAAGACGATATTTTACAGAAGAGGTTACACTCTTTCAAGAAATTTAAGATGTTGTCAGGGTGGGAAACGCGGGGGGGGGGGGGGGGGGGGGGGGGGGGGGGGGGGGGGCAAAAAACAACAAACAACCCAACCAGCACAAATGCTTAGCTCCCAGCCGGGATCCAAAATCCACGACCCGAAAACTAGCAGTCCAACGCTCTACCATTCGGCAAATACTTCAATAATAATATTAATGATAATGGCTAATATTTTCTGTCGTAACTTTTCCCGCATACTGAATGCTGCAGCTAATGAACACAAACTAAAATCACCAAAAAGGTAGTCCGAACCGAATAAATGTAGCTACTGATATCTGAAGGAAAAGTACTCGCAGCGTGTTAGAGAGATCGCGGCCCAAGACACGCTCTGGGGACAAAAGCTGCAACGGATAGTTAAGGGATGGAGGGATGGAGGGAAGGAGGATGGAGGGATGGAGGGAATGAGGGATGGAGTGCTGTGTGTCAGTGGAGCACAAACCGTCCAAGCCACTCAAACTTTCCGCGGATCAACACTGAATTAGTTGTATATTTTTTTTCATTACTATTTTCTTGGAGGTTGATGACATTCTTTTCGTTCAAAAACAACTTAACCTACTCTACTATTTGTGTTGAAAGATTGTAAACACATACCGATGAATTCATTGGCCGTCGCGAACCACACTGTCAGATCAGCAGAAGCACTGTCGTTGACGGGAATGTTGAGGTATCGGAGGTCAGCCTCGAAGTGGTTGGCGCACGTGGTAGACACGTTGACAACAGCCGTTACTCCCAGACTCTGCAGACGCTCGCGACACGAAGACGGGACCATGTTGCCAAGCAACAGATGTGAGAGGATCTCCACTGGTTGGTCCTGGAAAGGGTTGAAAGAGTCAATGATTATTGCTATTAGTTAAGTCGCCAAACGTGTCAGTAAACTAACGAGCGATATGCATGAATCAGGTGTTTGCACTCTAAAAGACTGGTGAACGAAGAACAGTGAATGTCAAGTGCGTAGTATATCAGTACATGTGTAGCCAGGGGCAGCTTGAAAAGGGAAAAGGGAAAGAATTTTCTAATTATCTCTTTTCTGAAAAAAGGAAGAAAAAGCAAAAAGCTAAAATAGAAACCAGGGACAATTGAAATCGCAGTCAGTAAAATACTCAGTCTGCAGGGCATACACGCCTACACTGAACTGTTTGTGTGGCTTTGAAAGGAAATCAGATTCAAAACAAACAAACAAAAAAACACCAACACCACACGAAAAACCGGAGAGAGCGAAAGGGGGGGGGGGGGGGTAGAGAGAGAGAGAGAGAGAGAGAGAACAAAGAAACCGCCAAGCCGGAGTGGTGAAACTGCTTAATATTCGACAATAAAATCTGTCGGATTCCTGCACGGACCTAAACATTGGATTTGATAAAATAGTATTACACGTCACAACACGTGACAACCGTACTTTCCAATACTGACTGATTCGGCATTCACAGCTCAGTTGGTGGTGAGGAGGCGGACGGGAGTGGGGTCTTATGGGAGGTGGGAGTGAGGTGTTTTGGAAGACGGAAGTGGGGGGTTGAAGGAGGGGGGGGGGAGGTAGGAGTGGGCATGCATAAAATTTCAGGTAATTAGGCACCAAGGCAACAGACTTACATCTCGAGCATTTGTGCGGCTCTCCGTCCGAACGTAGTGTGCGGCACGTGGGGTGAACTCGTGTGTAGCGCACAGCAGCGGGCAATCCTCGCTAAACGCCTCGTACCCACCTGCAAAAACAGACAACACCTGAACTGTTCAACAAAGCGACACAGGCGAAAACATGAGTTTCAAAAGACACGAAGAAAATTGAACCTCTTGAGGTGAGGTGGAACGCTAGATCTCTCTCTCTCTCTCTCTCTCTCTCTCTCAATGCGTCAGTGTGTGTGTGTGTGTGTGTGTGTGTGTGTGTGTGTGTGTGTGTGTGTGTGTGTGTGTGTGTGTGTGTGTGTGTGTGTGAGAGAGAGAGAGAGAGAGAGAGAGAGAGAGATTAAAAGTTTGTCTCTCCTGCTTTTCCCCACATCTTTCTGCTGAATGAGATTGAGAAGTTTACAATGTGGTTCATAAGTTATGTGTTTCAGTCACATCAGTGTAGTGTCAGTCTTCTGTACCGACTTCTAGTTCTAAGTTCTATTTTTATTCCTATCGTTGTATGAGTGTCGGAAAATAAACGCTCTTTTTCGTTCTTTTCTTCGCTATCAGTCGCCGGCTCACCACATTCGAACCCACCACATATACACAATCACCAACAGTGTTTCCAACATCAGTTTATTGACTCGGGACTTGGCTTGTGTTTTCAGTCTATGGCCTAGTTTCCTCAGTCCCTACCCTACCCCATCAATTTGGCTTCCCCACGCATCCTGGCAGCAAAAACACCTATCCCCCGAGCACGTACCAGGGCTCGGCTATAATTATAGTCGGTAGAGCTCATCGCAGACGTGCTTTGCCGGCAGAAGCAATTGTCAAGCCTTTTAATCTCAAGTGGGACTTCATTACATCTCTCTCTCTCGTCAGCGCCCGTTTAGCCTGGGTTTGCGGGAACGGACTCTTTGGTGGGAGGCACTAAGCGGTCTAAAGAGTCTCCGCGGAACCTTTCAGACAGAGGATAAAACTGACGGGGCTGGTTTAGGAAGCCTGGGCCGCACCTTCTGTGAGTTCTGCTGCGCTGTCATGAATGCATTCCAGTCAGAGTGCCAAATGGCGCAGTTAATTGGAGCCAGGTACCGTGACAAAAACACAAAGCGGAGAGAAAAAAATACACGCACTAATAATGAACATATATAGAAGTATACCAACAAAACCGGCATTTAGTTGTTACAGGTAAATTACAGAGTTTGTCTGCTCGGCGGCTGTGACCCAGTCTAGTTTACTGTGAGTAGGTGTTCGAAGCTGGTCAGTACTAGCATGGAAACATGGGCAACTGAACTATAGTGACCAACAAGGCAGCGCCGGCTATCTTACAATCTGTCCTTCCTAGTCTGCAACTGAATCGAGAAGAATTGTGATCGTTTTCCAAAGTAGATCAACTGACTTTGCCTGGGGGAATAGCAACAACAAAAATGAATACAACAACAACAACAACAAACGAAGTTCAAGTGTTAGCGTCTAAAAACGTGATTGTCCGTTCTAATAAGTGTTTACATTATACAATAGGTCAGCTTTGCCTGATTTTCGGGGACTGAACCATAATCATTAGCGTAAGTATGAGCGCCGTTTGGGTACTGGTTACGCACGCCTGACCAAAGACATTTTGGCTTGACACAGAAAACGGGACGCGGATGGATCCCCGCTAGCTCAAGGGTTCCGTGGGCCGGCGGCGCCTTTATCGCGCGAGGTGAAGATTCGCTGCGGCGCGTAGATTACAAAACGTTGAATCGATCATTGCTGCCGGCTAAACAGACTGTCATCAAGTCTGCATACTGCACTGGCGTAATATTGCGTAGTACGGTGTTCTGTTGTTGTTATTTTTAACCTTCAATTCTTCCAGTCGAACTGATCAGTTTCATTCAATGAACATTTGACATTTTCGCGTCTACTGCCATGTTCTGTAAGACTGTGTCATTTATTGACCCCCCCCCCCCCCCTCTCTCTCTCTCTCTCTCAGATATCATATCATACGGTAAACTGCATTACGTGAAAGCCGGTGTCAGAGTAAGTCAGACCATGCGTGGAAGCGAATAACACAACAAATAACAAAAGCTCATTCATTTCTAGTACTACTTTCGAGGATGATTTGCGCCTGACGGTGTTCACCCGAGCTCATAATTCAACGACTTGCAGTTTAGAAGTCAGAAGAAGAAAAACAAACTAGACATCAATCCGTTTCTTTTTCGATTAGCGACTGGATGAAACCAGTGTAAAATAAAATAACCAACGTCAAAGCCCGTCCATTCATAGGCTGCGACAACACCTTGTAGGCACAGCTGCAGACGATGGCAAAAGAAATCTTTATTACCAAACTGAGCATAATACAACCACCGCTGGCAACGCAGGGCCGACTCCAGTTCGTCAACCACAAGCGACGCCCACAAAATATTAGGTAATTTAGCGTCAGAAGCCGGCGAGTTTTGTGCACACCAAGCCAGCAAAGACTGCCTGAGCTTTCCTAAAATGTGTGCATGCTCTTACTTATCCGATTTTGGAGGGCGTTGGTCGGTGTGGCATAGTGTAGGAAGTTAGTCAGTACCGGCCTATACAAAGCCTGGATGTGTTCACATGACAATGGCAAATCATTCTGTCCACGCGCCGCATTCCTGTCAAACAACGTCATCGTTTCCTCAGTCAGTTGGCGGGTCACGTCATATTAGTCGTAGGTTGATTATCACTATCACGCTGTAAATAGCTCTCGCCCGAGAGATGTCTAATTATACTAACCATTCACTTGTTTCTACTCGAATACGTGCTTCACCGTCTGCCATCCTCCACAATGGCGGCTGACAAAAGACTCTCACTACAAGTCTTTAAAAAAAATCTTTCATTTAAAAGTTCTTTTCAACCCGCCAGTGTCCCTGTAGAAGGCATCAGTTTCGTTAGCCATACGGCTCGGTCGACATACATTCCGAACAAGTTCCGTAAATTTTGAAGAGGCGGATTAAGAATGCATCGGGGGCTTGGCTTCAGGCAAGACGGAGGGGGACACACTGACGCTGCGGGCATAGATGCAGCCTACCATCATTTGGTTAAAAAGACCTAAGCGTCATGGATCTGATAAGCAAGTAGGCCTTTTTACGATTCGTTTGTAGAACTGATCCCGCTTCCCTCTAGCTTTTTTCACACCATCGTAAAGTGCTGTCAACCAAAAACCCGTGGTTAAACTCTGATCGACTAGGAAATAAAGGCGAAAAAAAAGTAACAACGAAATCCCGCACATTCTCGGACAATCACCGACTAAGGAAACAGCTACTCGCGTACAAGTTTACCAGTAATAGGGGACGTCACCATCCGGAGTATGTAACGTGTTAATCAATCTCTTACGAGCAAGAGACGCCGGTTTGAAACTGTAAAGGTCAAACCGGCGGCTCTAGTATAATTATCACTTGTTCAGTTTCCCGATTAAATTTAAGTGTAGGTTGCAGCGCGCTTCCTTTTGCACGAACCGTGTTTATTCGTTTTCAACAGTACTTCGATCGATTTACAGTCAAAAAAGAACAGCCCTTCAACCCTCCACATCGGTGTGATACCTACACCTGATTACTTTACTTACACGACCGAGGCAAAACTTAGCATTTTAGTCAGTACAGAATGAACTGCTCGCACAATGAAGTCACCCCGCCCGCATCACTGAGACGGTCTGCTGACCACGGCTGACAAATTCTCCGCTGTTCATGGGCGGACGCGTAATTTGCCAAAACGACCGGCTGTTTGGGAGTTCAGCGTCCTATTCCACCACGTATGGGTGATATCAAACTGAGACGGGGCAACGAGAAAAAAAAGGTCAGCACAGATATCTGGCCCCACTGAGCCGGGATTCGAACTCACGGCCCGAGCACTGAAAGTCCACCGCTCTACCATTCGGCTATCCCGGCTCCCCCAAAAGCGACGGGTAGTCAGCCAACTGTGGACTGGCGTACAGGAAAACGTGGCACTTCGAACCTGTTGTTTCCTGCTCGGCCGGGTAGTCGCACCTATTTGTTATTTATGATTTATCAACTGGCTCAGTCACACCGACCTGTCAGCTGCATGCTATTTCAGGTTTTTCAAGTTCCTCCTGGCGCAAAAAATACACCAGCGCATCCTTATTGAACACTGAGACTACCGTGCGACTTTTCCAGCTCTTCGACATTCGCACGACTTCAACCGCAGAACACAGCAAGCCTGCTCACTGTCCCCAACCTGTGCTGTACAACAACTTGAAAGCACGCTATTCTCTGCGATGGTCGCTTGACTGTTTTGTGTAGTATTGCGGGAAAACTGGCCTAACTTGACCGTGTGATTTTGCCCTGGATGACTTTTTATTTTTTTTTTTTTTTTTTTTACATTTCTCCCTCCCCCCTTGTAAATGTCGAAGTCTCTCTCCCCCCACCCCACCCCTCTCTCTCTCTCTCTCTCACACACACTGACACACACACACACACAGTGACACAGCTGACGAACCGCGGTTTGGTTTAGTTTGCGTAGGCATGGGAGTATGAGTACTGTGACTGGTCGGGACAGCTTGCTCAGCAACAGCCCGGTCAGTGACAAAACATAGAGAGAGAGAGAGAGAGACTGATTTCAGTTCATGCTCACCGATAAGATAATACACGCGGTCCAAGTCCACCTGTTGCAGCAGGCTCTTCAGCACTGAATACAAGTTCGAATCCGTGTCGACCACCGCATGGGCCAGGTCTTCGGTTCTGCTGTCATAAACGACAACATTCGCGTAACACCCTGTCGTCAATCTTTCCCTTTTGCTCGAACACGGTACGATATTTTCCAAGGCGACGAACCCACCCGAGCGTCGCTTCAGAATCGGGGGGCAGTGCACATTCACAGCATCCATAATGTGTCCCTGGTTGAAGGTCATGAAAGGCCGACAGTCGAGCACCAACGTGGACCCGCTGTCAGAACTCGACAGCATTTGCACCAGGTTGTCCGATGAAATTCCCACTGCACCTTCCATCTTTCGGTGAGGGTCTCTGTTGATTTGAGGAGCAATGCTGACTGGTGAAGTCGAAGGCACGAAGGTAGCGCAGGGAAGAAGCAGCAGCGAGGAGCAACTCATGTAGATAGAAGCGTCGTTTCAGTCTCGTTCCAAAGGTGTGTTGTGTTTTTACGTGTGTGCCCCACGCGATAGTCGCTCTACAACTGTGTCACGCTCGGCACGTGGGACTGAACTTATACCCTGGGCGATTTGTGAATGAACCTGTCGCTGGCTCGCGCTTCCGCCGCGCGCGCATGCTGACGTTTCTCGTCTCTGATTGGATTAGCTGTATATGGGCAGTAGGTAGGAGTGTTCCGCCGCGGCCAGAATATAGTCCTGAAATTTTGTCGGCAGTGTTGAGTCTTTTTTCAAAGAATACATCGGTGTCGGAATTGTTTTATGCACAAAAACAAAGGCAGTGAGAGTTTGCAGGGACTTACATAGAAATTTTGAGGAATCTTTCGTAAGCAATTTACGCATCCTTTTCTACAAACGGAAATGAAACGGAAACGTCGTGGCCATAAAAGGAATACGCTTGTCACGTGACCGATAGGCCCCGCCTTTTTCTTGTCTTATATGGCCGGCATGAGGCGCAATTATGCTGATGTAATGCACACAAACACTGACTTAGCAGGGGCGAATGACACGCCCGACTGAGAAGCGACGCAGAGACATGCTGTTGTCTGGCGGCCATAAGTACACCGACAGCCAGCTAAGTGGTTTTCCCGAATGAATTGTGTCAACTGATATCAGTATTGTCCGCCGACCCGGATTTCTAGCTGAATGGTTCTGTCAGTTACAGCTGACACCACACGGCGCGTCGGCACACCTGCACACACACACACACACACACACACACACACACACACACACACACACACACACACACACACCGGCACACAGACTCAGTCAAACACACACTGACTCAATCACACACACACACACACACACACACACACACACACACACTGACTCAGTCAAACACACACTGACACACACACACTCACACACACACACACAAACACGCTCGATAACTACAGGGGTATATCTTTGTTAAACACCATCAGTAAGTTGTACAGTACTGTTATTAACAACCGACTGAGCCGTTTTTGTGAAGAAAATGAAAGCATTCCGGAAGCGCAGGCAGGGTTTCGAAAAGGTTACAGCACTACAGATAACATTTTCTCATTGCAGTCTCTGGTCCAGAAGTACCTGACAAAACAAGGTGGGCGTTTTTACACACTCTATGTGGATTTTTCAAAAGCGTACGATGGTGTACATAGAATGAAACTTCTGTATATCCTTCTAGAAAAAACTGGAATACACGGAAAAATGTTCCAAACTCTTAAAGCTATGTACCAACACGTTAAGGCAGCAGTTAGAGTTGGCAACAAGGTCACTGACTATTTTGACTGCATATCAGGAGTACGCCAAGGCTGTGTTTTAAGCCCATTGTTGTTCTCCATCTTTTTGACTGAACTACAGGTTGAATTGGTTGGATGTGGTTCACGTGGTATTGACATCTTTGCAGATCCAATTGGCATTTTTCTCTTGATGTATGCAGATGACATTGCATTGGTTTCTGATTCAGTAAATGACCTCCAAAAGAAAATTTATTGTTTAGAGCAGTATTGCAACAAGTGGGGACTGACAGTCAACATGAAAAAAACAAGAGTGGTTGTTTTTAAAAATGGTGGGTTTATCAAAGCCTGTGAAAAGTGGTACTATGCTGGTAACCTGATTTCAGTTGAGTCTAGCTACAATTACCTTGGAGTCATTTTTTCAGCCACTTTAAACTGGTCAAAGTGCATAGTAAATTTGTCAGGCAAGGCCTTACGAGCCCTAGCGGGAATTCGAAAGCTGTATTTTAGGCTTCAGAGCCTCCCAGCAGTCACTCTGTTTAAAATCTTTGATGTCAAGATAAAACCAATACTTCTGTATGGATCAGAGGTCTGGGGGTTTCAAAGACATGAAAACATAGAAAAAGTACATATAAAGCTATGTAAGTTGGTTTTGGGTGTTGGGAGGGATGTCAAAAACAACATTGCTTTAGGTGAGTGTGGCAGGTTTCCTATTTACATTGATACATATGTTCGTATCGTGAAGTACTGGTGCAGGTTGTTGTGTATGAATGATAACAGGTATCCCAAGCAATGTTACAAGATGCTACAGATGCACGATCAATCTGGAAGACGTAACTGGGCAACACATGTAAGAGTTTTGTTGTGCACACATGGCTTTGGGTTTGTGTGGGAAATGCAAAACGTTGGAAATGTGTCTCTTTTTATTTCAGAGTTTAAAGGTCGTTTGATAGACTCGTTTCGCCAGGAATGGCATGACTCACTCACATCATACCCAGAGTACTGTGTGTACCACCCAGAAATAGTGAGAGCGAACTATATAGGTCAGCTGAATGCACGTGAACATCGGCGTGTTCTGTGTTTATTGAGGTGCAACAGGCTACCGCTGAGCAGCATTTCTCGCTATGGAAAACAAGTCACTGACCCGTATTGTAAACAGTGTGATAGCCAATGTATAGAAGATTTGTGTCATTTTCTGTTGATCTGTCCTAGATATGCAGGCTTGCGCAAAAAGTACATTCCCCTCTATTACCACCGTTTTCCGTCGACCTTCAAATTACAGCTACTCTGTGCCAACCTTTCCGAAAAACAAACGCTCAAAACGGCAACGTATATCAGTGAATGTCTGAAAATCAGATCTTGTAGAAAATTTCTGTATGAATGATCGTTAAAGCTGTTTAGTTATCCTTTTTAACGTATGGTATCCTGCTGCGTAAAAGTCTTGCTTGTGATGTACGCCGGTTCAGTATACTCACTTCAGTCTGTATTGTATTGTATTTTCTCCTTGTTCATATGGGCCGAATGGCCTGCAAAAACCGAATAAACTATTATTATTATTATTATTATTATTATTACACACACACACACACACACACACACACACACACACACACACACACACACTGACTCAGTCAAACACACACTGACACACACACACTCACACACACACACACAAACACGCTCGAGCGCGCGCGCATACACACACACGCGCCGGCGCGCGCGCACGCACACACACACACTGGTGGACACACACACACACACACACACACACACACACACTGACACGCACGCACACACACACACACACACTCACACACACACACACACACACACACACACACAACGAAAAGAGGAAGATGGCAATATTGACCTACACAATATGTCTGCAACCAGGACACAACCACGGCAATGCACGCAGCTGCACATCAGTGTTGCCGTGAACGTTTCAAATATACCACGAACTGAATCGATTCAGCACACACACATACATGTATGCACCGTTCCGACTGAGATATGCTGGCAGGACCTGTCAACTGTGCCCAGGATTAGAAGAAAACAAATCAATGGTTGCATGCACTGGTATTCACGGAAAATGCGCAGTACTTTTCTTGCCAGGTTGATATTGTATGAGACCGCATCCATGGCGTAGCACGGGCCATCCCATCATCAGTGTCAGTTCTTTAACATCACGCGTATCAAATCAGTTATACGCAAAGTGAAAGAGTTCTATGGGTCAATACAGTTTAATCTGCAGCCAGAAAAATCCACCTCAGGCGTGAGGTAGCCTACATGCAGTCTCTAACCCGTGTTGTGCACCGGCGACCGTGTGATTTATGGGGGGGGGGGGGGGGGGGGGGGGGGGGGGGGGGGGGCTGAACTGTAGACTGTATAGCTCTACCGTCGGCTGCAAGAAGGGGCCATATTATGATACTTACCAAATCCGGGGTGCGTGTACATGTCATTTTCCCAGCTGAGGGTGGAGCTTTCGTGTAGAATGTTAATAATAATAATAATAATAAATGGCATTTGTAGGGCGCATTTCTTTGGAATAAACTCAATGCGCCAATCACTCACCGACACTCACGCACGTTTTGGGACCCTAAATAGACAGTGGACAGACATACACTGGTGAAACTGACTAGTTGCTGACACGAGAAATTACTGGAAAGCTTTACAAAAGAGGGACGTTTTAAGATTGCTCTTAAAAACAGACAGTGTGGGCGCATTTCTCAGATGTGCTGGCAGGGAATTCCAAAAGGTTGATGCAACAAAACTGAAAGAGCGCTCGCCAAAGGATTTCCTGCTGCGCATGGGAATTCAGTGTTGAGAAGCCTCTCGGTCGGCGACCGGAGGGTTCGCGACGGTTGATAGTTGACGAGTGAACCCGAAAGGTATGGTGGAAGGGTGCCATCAAAATGCCGAAAGGCCACAACAGAAACCTTATGTTACATGCATCTGGGTGGTTTTCCGGGAAGCTTAGCTCTTGGCGTATGAACTGGGTATGCTGAAACTTTTTTTGTTTTGTTTTGGCTGCCCCAACTCTTTGCCAGCTCCAGTGGCGTTCCTCCTTGGGCTTGGGTGGCATCCATGGAGGGCTCGAAAGCTGAGGCAATCTTTTATTACGCTTGATGATGGAGATGAGGATGATGGTAAGATGATGCTATGGAGGTCCGTGTTGTTTGGGCTGCGGGACAGGGCTACATTCCACGCTTCCTGTCATAAATATCCCGGCGTTAACCAAGCCCGGGAACTACGGCACCTGCGGTGTCGGCCGTGTTATCATCCACATCATAAGACGTGTCATACCAAGGGAAGCACCCCCTAAAGTGGCACCCGTGAAGTGGGTGAATCTCGGCTGTGTGGCAACAGCCACCCCATTGGGCCCATAGCACACCCGCTCTCGGTAGGAGCCGACCTAAGCAGGAAAAAATCTCCCTTGCCTCGGCTGGGACTCGAACCTGGTGTAGCAGTCCAAATTATACCCCGCCTGGAGTATACCCCCGTAAAAAAAACTGGCCTAGCCCAGACTATCCCCCCGTATAAACTGGCGTAACCCAGATTATCCCCCCGCATAAACTGGCCTAGCCCAGACTATTCCCCCCCGTATAAACTGGCGTAACCCAGATTATCCCCCCGCATAAACTGGCCTAGCCCAGACTGCCCCCCCCCCCCCCCCCGTATAAACTGGCGTAGCCCAGACTATCCCCCCGCATAAACTGGCCTAGCCCAGACTATCCCCCCGTATAAACTGGCCTAGCCCAGACTATCCCCCCGTATAAACTGGCCTAGCCCAGACTATCCCCCCGCATAAACTGGCCTAGCCCAGACTATACCTCGGGGCCGGTGTACTCTGAATCCGGCCTGGGCTGATCTAAAACCAGGGGGTTGAACCGGCCTAGGCTACTTCATACCCGAGGGTATAAAGTAGCCAGGGGTATACTCCAGCCTGTTACACCAGGTCTCCGGCGGTCCATGGTCCGAAGTGCTAACCACTATACTACGGGGGCCGGTACATTAAATATTCTGCTTAGTATCTAGGATTGGTTTTGCGGTGATAAGGGGGGGGGGGGGGGGGGGGGGGGGGTGGAGGGAGGGGTTGGAGGGGGGGGGGCACTGCAAAGGTTGACATGCTTGGTGCGTAACCGGAGACGTGCATGTTCAGCTCTCAGAACGTTTTTTTTTTTTTTTTTTTTTGCAGTACCCGGTTGTCAAGGGGCCTGGTCATGACTAGAGTGGAAATGTTTTCATGTGTTAGTGTCACTGATATCCGCGTGGAGACACAATGAATCCGGACCTGATCCGGAAACATTTATTCATCCGTGGAATTGTGTTGTTTGTCATTACTCATAATGACATCAGCTCTGTTGTTCGAGTACTGCGGGCGGCTTTTGGTTTCATATCCGCAGCGAAAGATGGGGATGTGTGTGTGTGTGTGTGTGTGTGTGTGTGTGTGTGTGTGTGTGTGTGTGTGTGTGTGTGTGTGCGACATTCACAGACCATAACCGTGCCGGAGCATTTCTCATCGCTATAGAAATCACGTCCAACCTCTCATATTCAGACAGGCGTGTTCCCGTACAGTACAACTCAGGGTACATATCACTCATGCACACTGTCATACTCTGAGAAATACACATCATGGCAAATGCTACAATAGCTTCTTTGAGTCCCCCCCCCCCCCCCCCCCCCCGCGCACACACTGCGCTGTCATAGATACACAGCCACAATGTCCTTCGGCTCGGCAAAAAGCAAAACTCTGGCATTAATTGAATATACGCTGGAGCAGCAAAATATTATGGTTACCGATCGACCGAGAAGTTCTCCATATGTTTGCCCTGGCGTGGGTGGTTTTGATCAGTGTCCGCGGCTCACTTTCATGCATGGTATACTGTAGAACAAATTAACAGAGGCGGGGTGTCGGCTGCTCGATACAATGCACATGTTGCCAGCAGGTTTATGACTAATTTCTGCTCTTAACGTGTCTGCAATGAAGCAGGCGTCCCGTAATTTTTCCACTAATAATTATTCAGAACTACCACTCATACAGGAGGGTGGGGGTGGGGGTGTTTGAGAGTTTAACGCCCTTTTCCATCACGTAAAGGTGATATCAAAGACGGGGCAACGAGGAAAGGCCAGCACAAATAATTATGATTTGGCCACAGCCGGGATTCGAACTCATGACCCGAGCACTGAAAGTCCAGCGCCCTACCATTCCGCTATCCCTGCTCCCTCCATACAGGAGGGCATAACGCAGCTAACATAACGCGGTGTAACGTGACGTAACGCGACGTGACGTGACGTTACGTAACCGAACACAGTCCAGGAGAAGCAAGGAAAAGAGCACAAACACAAAGTCAGTCGAGATAATTATTAACTCTTTCGTTGCCACACGGTTTGTCACTGATGGTATCCCTTCAGATCGACCCCCCCCCCCCCCCCCGCCCTCCCCCCCCCCCCCCCTCGACCGGCATTCGAACGCTTCGACTTTGAACACTTTTGTCTGTAATTATAATGAGGCTGCATGTACGGTTTGTGGAATTCCTCGAGGACAGCAATCAAAGAGTGAATGTGCACACCATCCGGTTCGCGTGTTGTCGATGGGTTTTTTTTTGTTTTTTTTTCAAATTTCTGCCCATTGCAAACGCTAAACCTGCACGAAGACTAACACCCAGATCAATTCCGACACCGATCACACGTAATGCTAAATCTAAACCTAAACCTAAACCTAATCAGTCCGGCCGCCTAATCCTAACCACTCTATGGTTGTAAGCAGAACTTGGGCGACGGGGGGTGCGGCAGGGGAGGGGCCGGTGGGGGGGGGGAGGGGCCGGGGGGGGGGGGGGGGGGCAAAGCATGCATCCGGTCCGGCCGCTGTTGTTGCGAAGCCATTTGTATTCCTGCTGTTACATGCTGACAACTAACATGCACATTGTACACAGATGCAAACTGTGTCCCACATTACCATGTGTTCACCGCATATGCACGTCTGTGACACTTGCATACCAGTGGGCAGAGGGCGTGGGTACAGTTGTTGAATACTGGGGCGCCGCGGCCGGGCACTTGAGGAGGCCTGTATCACAGTTTCCGACCTGCAACAGATGGAAATTTGTTAAAAACGTATAGCCGTGACTATCAATGAACAAAAGCCGACTGACTACTGTGTGGCACTTTGGAGCCACGGTAGCTCAAGTTGTAGGGTTGGTTTTCTGTTTCGCAGCGTCGCGGAATCGTGTATTGCCTCTTTTCGATCATGTCAAAATGATCGTCCAATTTTTTCCCCAAAACCCGGCCTTCGCCAACTCCAGTGGTGTTCCTCCCAGGTCATGGGTGGAATCCACGGCCGGACGGTTCGAAAGCTTAGGCAATTTTTATTATGCACGATGATGGAGATGACTGAGGATGATGGTAAGATGACTGCTGGACAGAGCCGTATTTCACGCTTCCTGTCATAAATATCCCGACGTTAATCAGGCCCGGGAGCGACGTTAATCAGGCCGTGTAATCATCTCATCAAAAGATCGTGTCTACCAACGGAACCACCCCCAAAGTCGCACCCGTGAACTGGGTGAATCTCGGCTGTGTGGCAACAGCCTCCCCACTGGGCACACCCGCTCTGGGTAGGAGCCGACCTAGGTGGGAAAAATCCCGCTTGCCGCCGCTGGGGCTCGAACCCAGGTCTCTCGGTCCACGGTCCGAAGTGCTAACCACTACACTACGAGGGCCGGTGATCATCCAACTATTGTTTTCCCCCTTAGAAGCCTTCTTTAAGTGATTCAAACAATACTAAAAACAAAGATGGTTGCATATTTTTTTAGAAGTGACTGGTTGTGTCACTTGTCTTGTGGGGGAGCCGGGATAGCCGAATGGTAGAGCGGTGGACTTTCAATGCTCGGGACGCGAGCTCGAACCCCGTCTGCGGCCAAATATTTGTACTGGCCTTTTTCTCGTTACCCCGTCTTTAACAGCACCACTGAGTGATGAAAAACAATGCACCCGCCCCACTTGTCTTGTGTCAAATTGGGACACTACATTTACGTTTTTCTTATCTCCCTGCAATCGTTTAGCTCAGTGATGAAACTATGCACGTGGCGTGATTACGTATCCACACACTGAAGAGGAAATAAGCTTACATTTTCATATTTAAAATTCTTATTCATTATATCTATAAACAGTTTGATTTTCCGGTCATGGTTCGCGATTTCAGGCACGGTAAAATTCAACAGATTGTGGTGTGCAGCCACTAAGGTGAAATGCAAGAGCGTGTTTCAATTCTTTTCGCTATGATGGGTGTTGTGTGTGTGTGTGTGTGTGTGTGTGTGTGTGTGTGTGTGTGTGTGTGTGTGTGTGTGTGTGTGTGTGTGTGTGTGTGTGTGTGTGTGTGTGTGTGTGTGTGTGTGTGTGTGTGTGTGTGTGTGTGTGTGTCTGTGTGTCTGTGTGTGTGTGTGTGTCTGTGTGTGTGTCTGTGTGTGTGTGTGTGTGTGTGTGTGTGTGTGTGTGTCTGTGTGTGTGTGTCTGTGTGTGTGTGTGTGTGTGTGTGTGTGTGCGTGTGTGTGTGTGTGTGTGTGTGTGTGTGTCTGTGTGTGTGTCTGTGTGTGTGTGTGTGTGTCTGTGTGTCTGTGTGTGTCTGTGTTTGTGTGTGCGAGCTCGCTCTTACTAGTCTTGTGTAAGTTTCCACATGACACCCTATAAATGTATCTACATGTATTTACATTCTCAACTTTAGTACCCATGTCAGTGTGGGGTTACCCCACATGACATCCCCCCCCCCCCACCCCCGTCTCTCTCTCTCTCTCTCTCTCTCTCTCTCTCTCTCTCTCTCTCTCTCTCTCTCTCTCTGGTAGACATGTAAACATGATATTTCTTTACGTGCACGCAGAAACGTGCATACGTAGAAACGTTTATAGGACTGTCCTATTCATGAAACAGAAATCCAATACAGCCACCCGGCGTGGGGGCACACCTTGCGTTACGCAGTGGTGACAGTCAGCTGTACGTGACGCTGATACCGGTCTTGCCTTAATCAGGTTCGTCTGATCACCACACCTTGACTAGCTCCGTAAGAACTGCGAGACTGTGACTTTGTTGCACCTAAAGTACCTATAGGTGCGTGTCTGGCATACACTAACGTTGCAGAAAACTTTGTGTCGAATGCGTTTTAGCATACGTGCACCCAAAACAGTCACCTGTGTCAAGATGTAACACTACAGGCCACTAGGAAGACTCGAGTCAGAAGAATATTGCCTCAAAAAGCTTGTTTTTGCATCGACGGAGGGATCCAGCAAATTCACAAGCCGGCTTGCTGATTGGTCTTAAAAAAAAAAATTCGGCTCTTCCCATAGAGAAAATTCACCGCTCAAAGAAGGCCGTACTTCTTTAATACTTTAATACATGTATTAGAGTCTGGGAAGTTAGAAAATCAGTCGCAATGCCCAAATGGAGAATCGACTGTAGCAGCTGGCCGCCGTTGATAAGAAAATGCTCACTGACAAACTGAGACCTCTCTCTCTCTCTCTCTCTCTCTCTCTCACACACACACACACACACACACACACACACACACACACACACACACACACACACACACACACACACACACACACACACACACACACACACATAATTCGTGAACCGCCGTTGCAAAGGTTGCTTTAATGGAAATTTTTATTTAAACATGTCATACTAGTAAGTACGTCTTGTTTATGTTCAAACTGTTTTTCAGTACTTCCTCCGATGCAACAGAAATAAATCTGTTTAAACCAAATGAAGTATCGCCTCAATCGGCAAGCAGTTTTAGAGCTACAATCGCAAGTGGCATTATGTCTCCTCCTCCAGAGTGACAACGCACGCATGTAGTCTCTTTAATGTCGGAAATCGGAACCACGTTAAGGTGGACACGCTTCGCTGATTATCACACCCGGGTGACAGGTGTGTGGAGGATTGACGGATACCGGGTTTCATCATCGTGATCACACTTTTGACAGATAAGGTTTCCGAGGAAGGGTACGTTATCTGCATAGTGAGCTGTTGTGATTTGCAATTAGATTGAAAGCTTTTCGGCCGCGTGTACCGGTCCGAGACCCCATCTGCTCTGTGGTCACCATGACCAAACACCGGCGTAAGGACACAAATTGACCGTGGTGTCAAGTCTGGTATATAGTTGAGCTACCCTGTTTGGCAAGTATGCTGGGCCCGTATGTAATAGTCGAGATTAGCGCTTTTAGCCCTGGGCTAGAGGCTAACCTCGAACTAAACTAGCTCTAGGGTTACATTTTTTTTTTTTTAAATCAAGAAGCGGGCCCATTCCAGCAAGGTGCCTAAGCCGTTATAGAAGGATTTTTTTCTTCCTATCTTCGCTTCCTTTTTAAATAAAATTTTGCTTTTGGGTTTCTTTTGTCCTAGTCTAGGTTAGGCCCGTAGCCGTGGGTTAAATTAACCTCGACTTTTACATACGGGTCCTTGTCTGTAGTGATTTTTGTTGTCATGAAAAACCGCGATTTTCGTGATTTTTGTGTTACTGATGTGGGTCAAGGTGCATGGCAGGCGGTCACAAAAAGAGGCAAGCTGCCAGTGAAGCTGGGACTTTTTGCACAGAGGTCGGACACAAGTGAGGCAAGCGGATTTGTGTGAACTGCCTCTCTGGCCTAAACAGAAAGTAGACGTGCATTACTCCAGTGAGGCCTGAGCGGAAAGGCGACATTCAATTTTTTTTAAACCCCTGTCAGGTGCGTGCCCTTGAGTGGTCTGTTCATGGTAGTAATTATTTCTAGATTGAAGCATAATTAGGGGTGACTATGATGCCTGAGGCTAATAGGGGATACACAGGCATTTTTTGAGGCCCTGCGTATTTGTGTCCTTCGCCCACCATTGCACAACAGACGAGGGAGACTTCAAACTGATGAATTTCTCCCACCCTGGTTATAAAGGTCCTTCCTTTATCTTGTTATTGTGTTTACGGTAGATTCACCGTACACTCCAGCGTGCCGATGTTGTCAGGCATACAACAACTTTGTGGGAAACGCGTCATCGAATGCGCTCAACCCCAGCTTCAAAAACGGTCACTTGTCTCAAGATATAACAGACTACCGGCCCCCGTAGTGTAGTGGTTAGCACTTCGGATCATGGACCGGGAGACCCGGGTTCGAATCCCAGCCGAGGCAAGCGGGATTTTTCCTACCTAGGTCGGCTCCTACCCAGAGCGGGTGTGCTATGGGCCCGATGGGGAGGCTGTTGCCACACAGCCGAGTTTCACCCACTTCACGGGTGCGACTTTGGGGGTGCTTCCCTTGGTATGACACGTCTTATGATGTGGATGATTACACGGCCGGCATCGCAGGTGCCGTAGTTCCCGGGACTGGTTAATGCCGGGATATTTATGACAGGAAGCGTGGAATGCGGCCCTGTCTCGCAGTCCCAAACCACATGGACCTCAACAGCATCATCTTACTATCATCCTCATCTCATATCATCATGTATAATGAAAATTGTCCCAGCTTCCGAGTCCTCCGTGGATTCCACCCATTACCTGGGAGGAACACCACTGGAGCTGACAAAGAGTTGGGGCAGCAAAAAAAAAGATATAACAGACTATATATATATATCGTGAAGACGCGAGTCGCGGTAATCATAATTGCCCTCAGCCTTAGGCTAGCTTTTGAAGCGAAGGCACTGGCTGGGTTGATCTATTTATAGCAACACTCATAGTCGTATTTGTACGTGAAAAGCACTGCGCGTTCAGCAGAAGCTGTATCTCTCTACAATTGGAGGCTGCAAAGTTAAGAAACCGGTCTTCATGCCCAAATAAAGCATTACCTCTTTCGCCAAACAGCATTAGAGCTTGGTGGGGGAGCCGGTGTAGCATCCGGTCCGGTCCCCCCTCTGAAGTAGTCCCCCGGGGGACCAATTCGTGGCAAAAACTGCTCTATAATGGTCCCCCCCTTAGACATCCAGCCTCGTTTTCGACTGGTCCCCCTGGGCGATTTTGGTCCCCCCTCGCATCCAAAATAGGCCCCCTCTCGAACTGGTCCCCCTCTTTTCTAACCAATGTAGAGCTATGTCAGTATTTATTTTTAACTTTATTGTTACAAAACTTTATTGTCCCCAAAAGCACAGGGCCATAGGAACATTTTTTTTCTTTTTTTTTCCGATTTATGTGCTTGTTGTTATTTTTGTGTGTGTGAGATATATTTGTTTGGTTGTGTTCTTGTTTCTTTCAGTTGTTTTTTTTGCATTGGTTCTTTTTTGCTGTCCACATTTCCTGTCATTTTTTTTAAACTGGAAATAGCATTTAGAGAATAACATCAAAGACCAAGTATCTAATATTTTCTATACAACGCCATAGAAAAAATATTTCTTCAAAATTAAGTAAGTGTCCATGACATGAAAACTAGTTGCCACCTTTGGCTTTCAGCGTACTTCAAGTAGACAGTCAAGACTGAGTACCAGTGTCTCAAATCATGACCCTTGAAACAACAAAAACAGCAGAAGACTAACAGTTCTCAGGCTGGTCTAAGGAGTGACACAAAAAACAGGAGCAAAGTGATGTCCAAGATTCATTATATAAATTACTCTGTCTGTTTTCAATGGGGCCGATTGCCAAACTGGCCCGTATTTCAGCCACCTAGGTTGTCGGCCTGGAGCCTCTCTTGTGAACACATACACGGGCGTGTCCAAGAGGGTGGCTGCAGCAAATATCTCAACCTCGGTGGCCCAAGTACGGAATGAATTGTCGTGTACTTATAATTATAGGCATGTTTGACACGAGTCACGTGACGTGTCAAGAAGCGTGGCGACCGTTTTCTCATCCCACAAAAAAAAGAAAAAGAAAAGAGAAAACAAATCTAAACTTTTAAAAGTGATTTAACTTCGTAGATTTGCCGTTCTATGTAGCCTATACTTTTGTTTTTTAGTGGCGACCGTTTTCTCATCCCACAAAAAAAAAGAGAAAATAAAAAAACAAAAGTATAGGCTACATAGAACGGCAAATCTACGAAGTTAAATCACTTTTAAAAGTTTAGATTTGACACTGTAACCTTGACCCAGTTCAAGATCATCTTGAATAACATCTCTGTACAAAAATGAAAATAATTATACATATAACGAAAGAGGTGTGTGTGTGTGTGTGTGTGTGTGTGTGTGTGTGCGCGTGTGTGTTTGCGTGCGTGCGTGCGTGAGTGAGTGTGCACGCGTGCGTGCGTGCGTGCATAATGTGTGTGTGTGTGTGTGTGTTTGAGAGATGGGGGGAGGAGAGAAAGTGTGGGGGGCGAGAGAGAGAGAGAGAGAGAGAGAGAGAGAGAGAGAGAGAGAGAGATCCAGAGTCACGTTTTCTACTGAGTTGACACACACTATAACAATAAAGTTAAAAATAAATACTGACATAGCTCTACATTGGTTAGAAAAGAGGGGGACCAGTTCGAGAGGGGGCCTATTTTGGATGCGAGGGGGGACCAAAATCGCCCAGGGGGACCAGTCGAAAACGAGGCTGGATGTCTAAGGGGGGACCATTATAGAGCAGTTTTTGCCACGAATTGGTCCCCCGGGGGACTGCTTCAGAGGGGGGACCGGACCGGATCCTACACCGGGACAGCCGAATGGTAGAATGTATGTATGTATGTATGTATGTATGTATGTATGTATGTATGTATGTATGTATGTACGTATGTATGTATGTATGTATGTATGTATGTATGTATGTATGTATGTATGTATGTGCATATCACGTATAATGAACAAAGGGGCGATGGCCGTGGAAAACTTGTATGAGCCGATTTCCACTTACTGTTGGTGTGCATGTTTGCGCGCAGTATGCGCGGATGTCCAAGCACAAGCACGAGTGTGTGTGTGTGTGTGTGTGTGTGTGTGTGTGTGTGTGTGTGTGTGTGTGTGTGTGTGTGTGTGTGTGTGTGTGTGTGTGTGTGTGAGAGAGAGAGAGAGAGAGAGAGATTGCAGCTGCAACCTGTATTACTCCCCCCACCCCCCCACCCCCGGCAAGGGGTTTTGTACCTATGCCTGGAATAAAGAATGTTCGTTGGTTCGTTCGGTAGAACGTTTGACTCTCAATGCTCGGGTCGTGAGTTCGAATCCCGGGTGGGGCGAAATATTTGTGCTGGCCCTTTTCTCGTGGCACCGTCTTTGATACTTTGATATCATCCTTATACGTGGTGGAAAAGGAAGTTAAACTCCCATACACCCACCCACCCCTTGGAGCTTCGTAAGTGGCATCCCCTCACCCCACCCCCCTCCATTCTATGTGCCAACTGTTATCTGAAGTATCATGCTTACGCTGACTGTCTAGATGTTATTCAGAATTTTGTCTTGGTGAACAAAATATTCAGCCTACCTCTCCTTCCTCAGAATAGACAACACTCATTTTCTGTCCCCCAAAACATTGCCAGCGATTGCACAACCTGTCAAATACTGAGACTTAATTTTGACCACCACTGAAAATAGGGCCTCACAGCAAATCTGGATGAAAATCTGAAGTAGCGGAAATGATTGAAACCAAAGGGTAAAGTGACGCATTTTGTTTGTGAAGGAGAGCTACTTAAAAACCTCCAAAATAAGACTAAGAGGCGAGATTTGGGTATGTTCACTCCCCTCCTCGGCCAGTTTCGAAATCGGGCCGTGAAATTTGTCAATGATTAGTCAAACTGACGCTCACCTGTCAGTCTATTTTGAAACGCGAAGAACAGGATAAAGATACGCCTCTTCAGAGTGGATCCCAGTCTACCGTTGAATGATAAACGGGCCTAAGTGCTTCTCAGAAACATGGCGGGTTAGGCCTTTTTTACCAAAATGACTGTAGCACTATTTCTGAGCATGTTTATGATTCGTCCTTGACGTGAGACCACTTAATCCGGAGCCAGATAAACTTTCCTGCGCTGAAGAGTTTGTTTGCACACCTTCCCAAGCCCTCGCCAAACACTGATGACGACAGTCCCGCTTTGTCATGTGATAATGGAGCGACGAGGCAAAGCTGAGCCACAGTTATCTGGTGAATGGGGCTTAGGTGCGTGTCGCTAGTGCTACGTCCCACGTGTCGATAGTTACACGACGACAGTCCTGTATGTTGATAGTTATACGCCGATAGTCCTATGTGTTGATAGTTACACGCCGATGGTCCGGTGTGTTGACAGGTATACGCCGATAGTCCTGCGTGTCGACAGTCCGAATTCTCGATAGTCCTACACTCAGTAGTTCTACGTGTTGATAGTACTACACTTACACTTACTCAAAGTACCCTCAGTCCTGCGTATCGTTAGTCCTATGTGAGGATAGTCCTATGCTTCTTTAGACTGACTTTTTTCCCCGTCCGGTCGATAGTCCTACTGCTCGATAGTCGATCAACTCGCAACAATAATTAATCTGAGAGACAGACAGACATACAGAAGAGAGTACTCAAACAATTATACGATACAGGCGCACTTTAGAACAATGTTGGACTATCGAACGGTATCGATCGCGATCGGTAGGACTATCGTCTAAAATCAAAAGGAAACTTCGGAATTGTAGGACTATCCACACGTAGGGCTGATGAGACTCAGTTTAGGCAAATGTAGGACTATCGACTCGTAGGACCGCTGGTGAGACTTTAGGTAAGTGTAGGACTATCGACTCGTAGGACCGCTGATGAGACTTTAAATAAGTGTAGGACTATCGACTCGTAGGACCGCTGATGAGACTTTAGATAAGTGTAGGACTATCGACTAGTAGGATGAGACTTTAGGTGAGTGTAGGACTATCGACATGTAGGACTATCAAGCTTAGGACTTTAAAAAAAAACAAAAAAAAAAACATCGGGCTATCGATACAAAGTTCGTAAAATCGTCGGACTGTTGACATATAGGACTATCCGGTGACCTGTAGGATTTTCTACACATAGAACCATTGACCCGCAGGACTATCGAGACATCCTCTAGCGCTTAGACCTTTCCTCTTTTTCTCAGATGACGGTTAAGATAGCGTAATGTCAGTACAACAGTCATGTGAAAAAGGGCCTATGCGCCGTGGATTTAAATAGTGCCTAGCCTTTTTTTCCCCATCCGACGGTAGAGGTTCGATCCCGGCGGGGGCCAAACACTTGTGCTGGCTTTTTCATCGTTGCCCCGTCTTTGATATCACCCTTTGTGGTGGAAAAGGACGTTAAACCTCCAAACACCCACCCACCCACCCGACGGTAGAGATAGCACCAACTCCGTACAGCTATTGCAATCGGCTTTTTGACTTTTTTGTGTGTGGAAAACCCGCGTGGTCGTTTTGAAATGGCTAACAGAAGCAAGTCAGGCCTTTCAGATATTAACGTATTATGTCTCCAACGAGGCATGAGTGTATTTCAATGATAAAGTTTTGACACGATGACATGACATGACCGCGAATGTCAGTAGCGAGGCGACGCACCCTGCTGCTGATTCTGAGAAGAAAAAAAAAGGCTAAAAGGTTCCAGTTTAGTATTCAAATAAGACAAAGCGTGTTTCCCCCATGGCTCAAAGTCTGGGGACAGTGTTCTGAGGAATCACAGTGTGACTGAGACTTGTCTTCTTTTTTATATATGTATATTTTTTTTAAAGGGGAGCCGGGTTAGCCGAATGGTAGAGCGTTGGACTCTCAATGCTCGGGTCGTGAGTTCGAATCCCGGCAGGGGCCAAATATTTGTCGAGTCTTTTTCTCGTTGCCCTTTCTTTGATATCACCCACACCTGATGGAAAAGGACGTTAAACACCTAAAAACCCTCGCACCCACCATTAAAAAAAAAAACCAGATTGACGTGTATCATTTCATTTTTAGACCTGTTGTACGTTGTTAGACTGTACAGTACTATGAAGGGTGGGTGGGTGGGTGGGTGTTTGGGGGTTTAACGTCCTTTTCCACCACAGAGGGTGATATCAAAGACGGGGCAACGATGAAAAAGCCAGCACAAATATTTGGCCCCAGCCGGGATCGAACTCACGACCCGAGCATTAGAAGTCCAACGCTCTACCATTCGACCACCCCGGCTCCCCCTGTACTATGAAGGAGTGCACTCAACAAACTGCATTATGAATAACATACACACAGGAGAAGCCAGGTCGCCACTCTAACATCTGTCAGAAGCAGGATCGTGGGCGACTCCTGTGACTACCATACATCACTGGGGATAATCAAAATGAACGACCTTCCCACGTTGCTGTGCCGCTCCAAAAGTTTCCACGACGATTGCGGTCACTCATTGAAGCCGTTATTTTAAAACATGAGTATATGCACGTCTTTAGATTGTAGTGATATGTTAGTACAAGCAGGCGTGCAAGTACAGAGGTCAACTGCGCCAACCGAACCAATTCCCCCTCCCCCGTCCTTCCTTTCCCCTCCCTTTCTCTCCTTCTCACTTTCCCTTCTTCTTACTCTCCCTCTTCCCCTCTACCTCCCTCTCCTGTCTTTTCATTGTTATTATTATGCTGTATGCTGTGACAGTATTCGTCATACTACCTTGTGTATGTTCACAGGCGGAGGCTATATATAGGCCTCTGGAGTCTTGCCACCGCCTGAATACTTGTTTGTGTAAACTGGCCAACGGAATAAAACCATGTTTAAAGCAAGTACAGAGGTAGCCCAAAACCTGAAACTAGTTTCCAGCTGAAACCAAAAACCTGAAACTTTTTTTTTTTTGGAAAGAGCTATACCTGATACTAAATTTTACACGGCTTGTTAACTTAGTATACTGTAGAAAATAATCTAAGGTTTGAAAAGTACGAAAATGGTAAATAATATGCGATATGTATACAGTTTTACTTTGATGGCTTACACTACAGCATTTCAACAGTCACCTTGTTACAATAAAACCCGTGCAAATATTTCCCCAAACCGGAACAACTTGCACCCCTGTACAAGTCGGTTTCTAGTTGGTAAAACGGCCGCTTTCATTCATTCTCACCGACAAATGAAACTCCAAAGCCTTTTTCCGTTTTGAATTTGGAAAAAACTCGGTGCTATGACCGCATGAGAACTACTGGCGGTGCAATGATTTGTAGCGCCATAGCACCGAAAAAAAAAAACCCAAAAAAAACCCACTTTCTTTTCTATTCATATTTCGAGCAAAGCAAAAGTAAGGCTTGTGATTTCAGTCGCTTTGTCCCTGGGATTAGAATCCCAGCCAATCCCGGTTGGGGCTAAATATTTGTGCTGCCCCCCCCCCCCCCCCGATACCCCGTCTTTGATATCACCCATGCGTGGTGGGAAAGGATGTTGAACTCACGGGAAGGGGGGGGGGGTGAGGGGTTACTGTGAGATGGGCTTTTCTGAGCACAGAGAAACTATATTGAACTGAACTAAACTTTTTGAATTTACGTATTGATGTGTCGTATGTGTTCATGTCAGTGTAATATCTATGTTTTCAGCCCCTTTGTCCCTGGGAATATAGCATGTATGAACATGTTTGTAAGAACGGACTGGATGTGTGTATTGCATCAATGTGTCGTATGTGTTCATTGCTGTAAAACCAAACAATAAATAACTAAATGAATAACTAAATAAATAACTTGTAAATAAATAACGAAATAAATAGCGAAATAAATAACCAAATAAATAACCAAATAAATTAAAAAAGACTGTCTGACACTGTGAGATTGTTAATCCTAGGGTACGCCATTTTAAGCTCACAAGTGTATTGCATCACGTGTTGTGATTTGAGAGCTGATCTACTCATGTTAGCGATGACTAATACAGACTGTATAGCACTGCTGTGACCACCTACCACATCCCACATACAAATGGATTAAAAGGCTTGAGAGTGGCCACTCCTACAACAGCCAGTGACGTGTAGCTAATTCTGCATGCTCGGTGAGCCGACAAAGTTGCATCATCTGTGTTACAGCTGGCCACAAAGCTGTAGGCATCAAGCCAGGTCATTCAAGCTCTTACAGTAGTTGGTGTAGTAATTTAGGGACAGGGCACCTCAGGTATAATTCCAAGGGCGGCGGAACCAGGAGGGGGGGGGGGATGGGGACCGGAGTATCTTTATGTTATTAAAGACAAAGTACCTGAGATACGTTACGGTCGAAGACATTATGCTCCGTCTTTTGTTACATCGACTCAAAAATACTACGACATTGGCCTTTTCAGCGCAAAGCAGCCCGTGACCCGCGACCTGTAACGTACGATAGCAGTGATTATTTCGCATAAGGTAGCGTGTGCTGCTTGAGCCAGGGACAGACTACAGCTAATTTATGGGACTGGTTGGGAAGGAGGTGTCGTGTGTCGTCCTGAAATAAATAAATATTTCAAAATGTCATTTGTGACTGTTTAAAAGTAAACAAGCGAAATATGGTTTGATTTCTTCTTACAAGGCGTCTGTTAAAAAGGTTGTCTAGATTCGAAACTGTGCGGTGGTTTGAACTGACTTCCTGTTAATTCAATTTGTCAGAGATCAAAATGACCGGTGGAGGGAGGTCAGTTCAAAAGTGACAGTCAGTCAGTTCAAGTTGTCCTGACATTTCTTTTCATGATCTCGAAATTCAACAAAGCAGCTAACTTCGCCTTGCTTCAATCGATAGGTTTGAAAGAATGCAGTGTTTACTTAGCCCAGTAATCATTTGTTCGTAAAGTGAAAGGCGAAGCGGGGAGCCGGGATGGTCGAATGGTAGAGCGTTGGACTTCTAGTGCTCGGGTCGTGAGTTCTTATCCCGGCTGGGGCCAAATATTTGTGCTGGCTTTTTTTTTTTTTTATCGTTGCCCCGTCCTTGATATCACCCTATGTGGTGGAAAAGGACGTTAAACCCCCAAACACCCACCGACCCTGAAAGGCGATATTTTAAAATCTACACTCCTTTCAAGATTGCCTACGACAACCACGCTGCTGGGATTCCCGCGGGTTTTCTATGAGCGTGGCTTATTCAGATCAGCGACTGTACGTCACCCAGCGCAAGGCGACGCCCACACAACGGGCCGCCCGGCGTAGAGATTATTTTGTCGCCAAGTGGCCAAAAACAATGCTCGCTGTGGCACGTCCTGTAACCTGCACTTCTCGAGCATTCGAAAATAATCTGACTACATCTCAGAGCATAATTGCTCGTGTCAGTGTAGATCCGTGGGTATACTGGATTGGTTGGTTGCTTGCAGTTTACGCCATATAAAGGTGATATTAAGGCTCAGTTCGTATAGTTCGCAACCTTGGGCCGTATTGGACGACCTATACCAACGCAGCCACACTCATTTAGTAGAGTTCGCCTGCTTAGATCGGTTTAGCGTTAGGTTTAGGGTTAGGTTTAGATTTAGGGTTGAGGTCACCTTGTGATAATGGTGCAATCGCTATGTTGTTCAGACGGTCGCAGTGCATTTAGAGCAGGGTGCAAATGACACAAGGGGGGCGAACTGTACCAACGCAGCGGTATTAAGGACTGGCCGGACTAGGAGGGAAAAACCAGCACGATGGTTTCTTCTTGGTTACAATGAATTTATCTATGCGCTTGAAATCGTAAGAAGTTAAAAGATCTGTCGCTTTAGTGGTGTGTGGTCAGTGTACGAGGCATTGCACGCAGCATCGGAGTATTGGGGGAGCCGGAGTGGCCGAATGGTAGAGCGTTGGACTTCTAATGCTCGGGTCGTGAGTTCGTATCCCGGCTGGGGCCAAATATTCGTGCTGGCTTTTTCATCGTTGCCCCGTCTTTGATATCACCCGTACGTGGTGGAAAAGGACGTTAAACCGCCAAACACCCACCCCACCCATCGGAGTATTGTGGGTTGAGGACCGTGCTTAAGGTGACGTCGGGTGACTGACCTCCCGAAGGCTGATGGCTCAAATTGAAGGTACGATGGTGGTTATTCAGTACTATCCGTAAATGTAAACACCCCTCGCTCCCACCTCCCCCACCCCCCTTCTCCTCGCGCACATGTGCGCCAAATGCACGATCCAATGTACAGTGGATCTGCATAAAGATCAGCGAGTAGCTATCCCTAGAGTCACCGGGAAGCCACTGGTTTCCATTTTCGAGATATCGTTGTCTGTTTTCATACTTTTTTCTGGCTGTCATACTTATCAGCAGTTAATTTTATTTTTAAATGGATGTTTTTCCTACGGGATGTCGTTTCACTAAAACCGGTGCATAATGAAGCCATGTGTTAGCCTGTTTAGAGATTTGTGGGCAAGGCCTTAACATGAATCACACACACACACACTCACACACACACACACACACACACACACACACACACACACACACACACACACACACACACACACACACACACACACTCACACACACACGCACACTGTGACACAGCCGTTCAACCTCACAATCATGATACGGCAACGCCAACACACGTTTACCATAATCCTTATCGCGAAGATTAATTTAAACAGTTCAGATCGACCCCCTGGGGCTTTTGAGAGAGGTTTAATTGGCGTTACCGCCCACCCTTCCTTCCTGTGCATGACCACTTTGTGTAATCTGTTTGTCTTTCCTTGCCAGTGTTGTGTAGCCCCCCACGAGGGCTTTCGACCATGGCAAAGCCAAGTTTTCCAAACAAAACTTTCCTAATATAATTATACAAATCATGCTTCCCTAGCTGCGTGGGGGGGGGGGGGGGGGGGGGGGGGGGGGTTGCACTATTCCGTCTCCAAGTTAGCAACAAAGGAACCATCTAGAAATATGTATACGGCAGGGTTTACTAAGCGGTAGTGACGTAGGATTTATTTTAGTGGGGCTCGCAAGACTGTGCTCTTGTACTGGGCATGCCTAAGCGTATGGACAAAAGAAACCTGTGTACACATGACACTGCGTGGGTAAGGTCTCCCGGACGACTTAAACTATTATCCACTCCCCCCCCCCCCCCCCCCAATTCCTTAGTTTTTTGGTTTTGGTTTGTTTTGGTTTGTTTGTTTGTTTGGTTGTTGTTGTTGTTGTTGTTGTGTTTTATTTTGTTTGTTTTGGTTTGTTGTTTTTTGTTTGTTGTTTGTGGTTCTTTTTTGTTTGTTTGTTTGTTTGTTTGTTTGTTGGAGTTTTTTGTGGGGGTGAGGGGGGAGAAAACAACACCAGAAACAGCAACAACAACATCAAAACAACTAACCACTAATTTCCGATTCAAATATCTCAGTTTATTATGCAAATGCCTCAGTTTCGTATGCCAATGTACAATGCGAAGTACAATTTATACCTTGTATGCCTAAACACCCCCCCCCACCCCTCTCCCCCTCCTCCCCTCCCCCCCCCCCTCCCCCACCCCCCCCCCCCCCCCAAAAAAAAAGAGAGAGAGAGAGAGACTCTGGCAGTCTTTTTCGTTTTGATAACATTGGCATAAAATTGATAATTTTACAATTGTGATTTCTACACTCAAGAATTCGAATGTGCTCCTGCTAAATTAAGCAGTTTCATGTAATGTCAGCGCTTGTGTGTCCTTTCCCGCTTTCTTTTCCTTTCCTTAGGCGCACCCCTTTATTATAATTCTCGTATGTAAAAACCTCTATACGTCGATGGTAAAAACCCACGCGCAGTATTACTTTCTAATTCGCACGTTTGTCGTCACAAAGCGGATCACATACGACATTTCACTAATGAGATTATACAGGCGGCCGTGATTTGTAAAATCTTTTAAGTCCTGCCTGTCGCTGAGGCATTGACATCACCGCATCAGCCTGATAGCAATAACCCCAAAGCCAGTGGACAATCCGCGTAATCACTCCTGACGTTGTACACTGACATCACAAGAAGCTGCTGACGTCATAATCACCTTGGGCGTGACACCAACAGGAAATCAAAATCAACGACTGGACGAATGAACTAATTTGGCTAATTAATGTTAATTTCTTTGCTTGCTAACCCCTTGACATCCAATTTGTATTAATCTTATCCTACACAACCGCTAATGTCAGACGTTTTAAAGGCCAAATTTCTAGTTTTAGGCTCATGGGTCGTTCCGAGCTGTTTTGGTAGTCTCTGTTCTCGTGCAGCCGACAAGTGAAAATGGCGAATGTCGTTTATGGACATCTGCGCTTTCCTCTCTCTCGCACGGTCACCAGACGTCATTGTGTTGCATTCCGAGCTCTACTAATCTGTATCTTCGAGCGTACGTTCGCAGTCACACGTGCAACCGCTCCAAACCGAAAGTGTCCCAGTGTAAAGCCTGGTAATCTTAGAAATGACGTCTTTAAGCTTGCCCTACGCACCGACTAACATCAAACGTTCTAATGATCAAGCTTCCGGTCAATGAAAACAGATTTCCTCACCAGTCTCCATTCATGTCCTCCATCCCAGGCAGTCGTACGTCACAGTCAGTTTAATGCTCAACCAATTATCCAGCGGATATATAACTAATTAGTGTTTTAACGACTTCCTCAAAATATCACGACAGCGATCGTGGATAATCTTCACAGCTGACGCCGCACCTGTACGTAAACTATTCCAAATAGGATCAGCCTACACATGACGGCACATGTTTCCTGGTTCATGCTGAAGTCATTGTAGTGATGTCATAACTGTTACGTAATCTTTTTTATCGCGTGATTTTATTAGGGGTCACCCCGATATTACCACGCGTCTATGATCCCGGGGCTCTATTTCCCCGGAGCCCGTCACATTGTAAACGGTTGTGATGGCCTGCCCGCCAGCCTCCAGCCGGTCTGGGACCTGAGAGACAGATACTCACTGAAGACGGTAGACTTCCTAGGTCACACCAAACCCTAGGTGACAGGCCAATGAGAACCCTGGCCGACGCGATCGTCAGATCAGATCTGACAAAATGTTTTTAAAAACCAAAAAGCGAGGGGACACCCCAGTGATAATCTGAAAGGCAAAAGTACGGATGACAGAAACAGACTGAGGCACTGAAAAACAAACCCAGACCAGGCACCCTAAAAGCCAAGCAGAGATCCTCTGACGTCGCCCAAAGCTAAGCAAAACAGCCCTCACACACCCCAAAGACACTCGCCTAGCCAAGCAGCCAAAGACACACGCCAGGAACAACTTGTCCTTAAGGGCCAAAAGCCATAGGACGTAAAGCAAGCTAATGATGATGACCCGGAGCCCCACAGAACGCCGGGAACAGAGAGCGCAGGGAACAAGTGACAGACACGGGGGAACGTAGGCCTGACCATAAAAACCGCTCTAGGTCGTGAGGCGGTCGGTGGTGTGGTGGTTAAGACTTTGTCGCCAATGCGAGAGGCCAGTTTCGAGTCCCACTCGCGAATATAACGTCACTTTAAAAAAAAAAAACTTCTTCAGTTGTGTCTTGGCACAAATAAATTCTTACCTGACCACTGTGTGCTGTTATCAAATGTTGAACTAGTATTAGGGAACAACAACAGCAACAACAAAACATTGGTCGCAGTTAACTAGGAACGTACTTTTGTTCTCTGACAATTATGTATGTCCTGCGAACTTTGAAAATCAAAGTGATTTTACTATGCCTATACTAAGTCAGCTATTACTGATGTGTGACTGACTCGCACTTTGTTTTGTTTGTTTGTTTGTGCGTTCGTTCGTTCGTTCGTTCGTTCGTTCATTCATTCATTCCGTTTGTTTTGGCTGGTCGACTGGTTTTGTTGTGGCTGTATGTTGTTTCAGGCACTATCAAGTTCCCTGTAGCCGTTAGGTAGCTGAACCATCGTTTAACACTTCTAAACATTCACCTACTTCTTTGAACATGTGGTGGGGCAGGATTTAAACACGCCCCAACCCCCCCCCCCCACCCCACCCACCCCCCCACCCCTGGGCCAAAATGCCACTGACCTGGATACTACACCCCATGAAAGAAGGCAGGGTGTGCAATTAGGTCAAAAATTAGGGCCAGCCCTATTGATAAAAGCATGTCAAGAGCCTGAGGCTGTGCTGTGTCAATAGGCACAAGCCGTATTAGCAATGCATGACCGGCCAGCGACAGCATGAGCTGATCGACTGAATCAACGGATAGCGGCCATGCAGGTCGCGGTGACTGAAGGGGAAACTCAGCATGTGGGCCACTCCCACGCGCTCGTGACGACCTAGTTTTTCCCCCATTTAGTCCTCATTACACGCACCATTCACGCATCATTCCGTGTCAGTATCGAGCTGGTCAGATGCTGAGTCGACCCCGATGGCTCATGTGGATATCATGGTACTACCGTCGTGTGTATGAAAGGGCTTTTTTGACAGGGCTTTGGCAAGCGTTTAGACGATGGTCGAGTACAGCCTAAGTGCCGTCACGAATACTGGACAATGGGATCACGAGGGGATCAGGCAAACGTGCACAGTGCTTACTGAGTACAAGACGTCACAAGACCTACTTTGTTTCAATGACCCAGTTTGCGTGTAAGAGATACGCTAGTGGCACTAACTAGGTACGGGTCAGTGTGCGTCTCTATGGCCTCTTACTGTTTGCCTCTGATGTTCTGTTTCCTGAGTAAACAGCATTTCATTATCTATCCTCCGCCGAACGGCTGACGTCCTTTCACCACTCACTGTTTACTTTCCTTAACCGCGGCTGCTGCGGCTCAGAACATGTGTTTTGTCACCAAACCTCAAAGGGGGCAAACATAATTATGTCTACTCACTGAGTCAGTTCACCTAATTTTTCACAGGGGAGTGTGCGTAAAATGGTCAAAGTTTGGGGGTTAAGGAACGGCTTCAGCATACAGATCGAACAAAGGAATGGACGCACGAGACGAAATGAACACATAGATATGAACTTTAGAAGTGACTTCGCCGGTTCTCGTTTCGTTCCGTTTCGTTTAACCTCTCTCTCTCTCTCTCTCTCTCTCTCTCTCTCTCTGTGTGAGAGAGAGAGAGAGAGATTTTATGTGTGTGTGTGTGTGTGTGTGTGTGTGTGTGTGTGTGTGTGTGTGTGTGTGTGTGTGTGTGTGTGTGTAAATGGGGGGGGGGGTGTGAAATAATGTTAATAATAAGCATAATATTATCAACACCACTATTACTTCCTAAAACCAACCCGGGCCATGTGCAGCCGCAAAGCTTGCCCTAAAGTGTACGAAACGAAACGTATTTCGTTAGTGCTTCTAATTGTTCCAAAGTCCACTCACGGTTGGGTCAAGAAATCAGGTTATGCCTGTTCTCAGAAGTGACTGACCTGTGTATGTACCGATCAGCAATTTCAATACCACAGCGTGGCGTGGACACTTGAGAATCCAGAGATTATTTCCGTCCGGCCCGGCGTCAATCAGTGACAATGAGGGAAAATCACCACTCTCATTTTCCGTTTTCGTCTGGTCATGTTAACTCAATCCCTACCACGCAAGTTTGGGCCGCCGAGGCTTTGCACCACTCGCCTTGCAAAAACAAACAAACAAACAAACAAACAAACAAACAAACAAACCCTCATAATTAATTTATGAAGTTAAATGCGGCTCGGTGGTAGTGTTGTACATTGATTGTACTCATATTTGCTTGCAGCAAGCGTACTTAGGAACGACTGTTTTACTGCTGAGTTGTCTGTTTACAAGAAATAAAAAAAACTCTGGAAGAACAACCACAATGCACGTCAAAGCTATGTTTCACTTGTAACACTATGTACATACACCACCAAACAGAGTTTCCTCTTTCCTTCTTTGTCAATTTCTGTCTCAAAACTACCACCCAAATCATCATAACTTTCTCCAGACTCCTTTTCACTACCCATGCACTTAAACACCTAAATGGCGGCTTTTGCAACGGTCAGTATTTTGCATTGATTTATTTATTCTGTCCAACGCACAGACTGACGACAAAAATTCAAGATCTATCGCACAGAGCATGACATGTAGGCAAACCATTCTCCCTTGCAAAAGAGCCGTTAAGGAACTGTTACTCTTGCCTGATTCCCGCGTACGAGACAATAATAATAATAATGTATTACACATGTAGAGCGCCGAGTTCTGCTTAGAAAAGCACTCAATGCGCTTTTTGCTCACGCATACACACAACATTCACATGCACACATTTCAGTATACACATCAGTACAGGCGGTGGAGTTTAAACTGAGAGATTAAAAGCTAGTTTGAAAAGATGTGTTTTGAGTTGTGCCTGAAACTGTAGGAGGGAAGGGATGTTTCTCAGAGAAGATGGCAAGGAGTTCCAAACGCGGGGGGGCACTATAGCTGAAAGAACGCTGGCCAAATGTTTCGAGGCTGACCCGGGGGACCTTAATTAGCTTTTCTGAGGATGAGCGGTGAGTGCGGGATGTTTCGTACGTGGTGAGCTTTTCAGAAAGGTACTGGGGAAGTGATTGGTCAAAATGACGGAAGGTTAATGTAGCAATTTTGATGATAATGCGTGCAAATTTTTAGTTTAGATTTCTTAGTTCAGTTGCATAGTATTAGACTTGGACATCACACATTACTTTAGGATCTGTGTTTAATATGTATGGATTTATATGTCTAGATAAATTAATGTGTGTGTGTGTGTGTGTGTGTGTGTGTGTGTGTGTGTGAGCCAGAAGAAAATTTTCTGCCATCGACAGACAATAAAGTTATATTGAATTGAATTGAATTGAAATGATAAACGTGAACACGGTACTGAATCGGCAGCCGGAAGAACCGAAAGAAAGGTAAAAAAAAAAAAAAAAAAAAACGTGGGATAGTCGTGCACGGCACAAAATATGTTAAGAAAATGATAAGATAAGAGATAAGATATCACTTTATTCGTCCCTCGAAGGGAAATTGCGCTGTCTGCTCAGACAAAACTGACAATACTGACACAAGAGCAGACCGGTCGCTACAGAGTTGCGCTCCCTGACCAGTTGCGCCCCCTGATGGGAATGTGACATTATGGTGGGGGCAAAGAACTCAAGCCGTTCACGCCTCTGCTCTTTTCTCAGGCTGAGGGAGAGTTTCTAAAAGAAAGGAAGGAATTATCGGCATTTGTGTTGCAGATAAAAGAAAAGTAACGTCTGTTTTATTGTTGTTGTTGTTGTTGTTGTTGTTGTTGTTGTTGTTGTTGTTGTTGTTGCTGCTGCTGCTGCTGCTGCTGCTGTTGTTCTTGTCGTCGAGGTCAGTCGAGGTCGTCGTCGTCGTCGTCGTTGTTGTTGTTGTTGTTGTTGTTGTTGCCGTTGCTGTTTTCAAGTTAACCTCTTCCGGGAATATGAACATAGACCGTGACGAACGAACGAACGAAAGAACGACCGAACGAACGAACGAACTTTATTTTCCAACGAAGAAGGTTTAGCCATATACTACTCAATTTTCAACCTGCTTCTATAGATACACAATAATTATAAGCAAATGATAAGCGTGAAAATTCAGAAGACAGACAGACAGACAGAGACATGTACTCACTGATTCAAACATTAGTGACCTACAGTGAGGAAAGAAAAGGCACTACTCATCACACCCACCGCACCCTTCATCCCCATTTATCCACTCCCTCCCCTGCCCATCCATGCATTAAACTAGTTATAATAATTATCTTTCTCTCCCTGTAGATGACTGTATTGATTTTCACCGCCACAGAGGAGACCAAGGCTTCCATATCCGGGATCACAGAAATAAAGAAATGTCGTACACGTAGAAGGCCATGGTATTATTCTGTAGCTCTGATAATGCCCAGCACATGATGATTACTAGGACACCCACGCCTTCCAGCCGCGTTACTACGAGACCATTGTCATTTGGTTCGTGTCACGTCAGCCGTCATAGTTTACGACCCCTCTAGACCAATAGATGTGATGAACGACAAAAAGAAAGAATGAAAACCACCACCACTACCACCACCACCACCATCACCACCAGGAACAACAACAACAACAAAGAACAAGAGCACCAAAAGCAAAGTAACAACAACAAACAATGATCATTGCGCAATATCCGCCTTCCCCCCCCCCCCATCTCCCCCCTCCCCCCCCCCCAAAAAAAAAGAAAGAAAGAAAAGAAAAAGACAGAAGAAAGAAAGAAAGAAAGAAAGAAAAGAACAAATACAGGCTGATAAGAAAGAAAAAAGAACAAATACACTCAGACAAGAAAGAAAGAATGAAAGAAAGAAGAAAAAAAAAAGAACAAATACAGACAGACAAGAAAGGAAGAAAGAACAAATACAGACAGACAAGAAAGGAAGAAAGAACAAATACAGACAGACAAGAAAGAAAGAAAGAAAGAAAGAACAAATACAGACAGACAGACAAGAAAGAAAGAAAGAACAAATACAGACAGACAAGAAAGAAAGAAAGAACAAATACAGACAGACAAGAAAGAAAAAAAGAAATAAAGAACAAATACAGACAGACAAGAAAGAAAAGAAAAAGAAAGAAAGAAAAAATACAGACAGACAAGAAAGAAAAAAGAAAGAAAGAAAAGAAAAGAAGTAGCTTGTGGGCTGGACTATTTCACGTCAGTCGTGAAAGACACTAACAGACAAGAATGAAAGAAAGAAAAGAAAAGAAAGAAGAGACAAAAAGACATAAACAACCATTAACGAACCGTAGCTTGTAGACTGCTTTAAGTACAGCTGGACTATTTCAAGTCAGTCGTGAAAGACACCGGCTGAACCGGCTGAATCGTCCGGCATTCGAAGCACACAAAGTCCAGAAACTGACCTCCTGTCAGTCAGAGGACGAAAAAGGAACGGTTTATGGGGAGAGGCGTAGGGTCAGAATCCCAATGATTCATCACTGGTGCTTCTATTGTTGGATTGTCTACGTGCCCAGCCAGAGTATTGTATTGACATAAGATCAAGATGGCGAGGCCAGTCAAGTGTGCCTCACTGACGGCGGCAGAGAAGCCTGGGAAAATTGCAGACCCAGTGACCGAGATTTTCTTTCAGTCTTTCTTTCTTTCTCTCTCCCCCCCCCCCCAACCCCCCTTTGTTTTTTTCTTCCTTTGTCTTTCTAATTCCTATTTTTCTCTTCTCTTCTTTCTTTCTTTCTTTCCTTCCTTCTATTTTCCTGGGGAGCCGGGGTGGCCGAAAGGTAGAACGTTCCACTTCTGACGCTCGGGTTGTGAGTTCGTATCCCGGCTGGGGCCAAATATTTGTGCTGGCTTTTTCATCGTTGCCCCGTCTTTGATATCACCCGTATGTGGTGGAAAAGGACGTTAAACCCCCAAACACCCACCCACCCACTCCTATTTTTCTCTTCTTTTCTTTTTTTCTTTCATCTATTTTTGTCTTTCTTTTTTACTTTAAATTTATTTTCTCGTGGGTGGATGTCTGGTGGCAAATTTCGCAGTAAGACTAACTGCTCGGTCTGTGATGAAACTGTGTCCTGCCTGAACAATCAGTAATGATTTTCATTATCAGAATCAAAAGGATTGGCCGATAGAGTGTTAGAAAAAGACCAAAATACCAACAACGACAGCAACAACAAAATGCCCAAAACACGCTAAAAAGAACAACGGACAAGACATCCCCCCCTCCTCCCCCGCCACTCCCCCCCCCCCCCCTCCCCGTACAGTTTCGGCCGAGCCGGACCTGAATCCGTAAACACTTTATCCATATGCATAACACTGGCAATTCCACTAATACTGAAAGTGAAGGAGTGGAGAGGCAGTGCAATTTTAAAGAAGGAGAACAGGGAGAAGATAAAGAACAAGAAGAAGAAGACGGAGAGGAAGGGTGGTCGGGGTGGGTGTTTGGGTGTTTAACGTCCCTTTTCCACCACGTAAGGGTGATATCAAAGACGCAGCCAAAACGAAAAATGCCAGCACAGCCGCAGCCGGGATTCGAACTCACGACCCGAGCATTGAAAGTCCAACACTCTACCATTCAGCCAGAAGAAAATGGAGAAGAAGCAAGGAGAAGGTGAGGGTGCGTGGGTGGGTGTTTGGGAGTTTTACGTCCTTTTCCACCAGATAAGGGTGATATCAAAGACGGGGCAACGAGAAAAAGGCCAGCACAAATATTTGGCCCCAGCAGGGATTCGAACTCACGAGCCGAGCATTGAGAGTCCAACGCTCTACCATTCGGCTATCCCGGCTCCCATAGGAGAAGGTAAATTAGAAGAAAAAGCACAGAGAAGAGAAGAACAAGAAGAAGAAGAAGAAATAGAACAGGAACAAATAGAAGAAGAGGAAAAACAAAAAAAGGGATTAAAAGTAGAAGAAGAAAAAAGAAGAAGAAGAAAAACAAACAAACAAACAAACAAACAAGCTGAAAGGAACAATTGCGGAGACCTAAGCCGTTGAGATTCACTTCAGAAACTTATACCTATAGTCGTGACTTAACGCCTGTTTACGAATTTCCCGTCGTGACATTGCGCGACGGGCTGGGACGTCACATGTCTGTGCATTGACACGAAACGCAGCTGCCTGTTTTTTTGCACAATAGGCCTACTGGTATCTGTCATGTTTTCTAACGAAGCGGGCTATAGTACGTAAACACTGTAAACACGTGTCTTTCGAAGTCCACTCCTTAGGATCGTTTTTCACCTGCCTTTTTTTTTTTTTTTTTTTTTCATTTTCTCGCACACACGCACGCAAGCATGCACGTACGCACGAACGCTCTCTCTCTCTCTCTCTCTCTCTCTCTCTCTCACACACACACACACACACACACACACACACACACACACACACACACACACACACACACACACACACACACACACACACACACACACACACACACACACACACACACACACTCCGAAAAAAAACAAAAAACAAAAAAGACTATTGCTGTAAAATTCTTTCATTTCAAGGAATTTTTTTTCAGTTTGAGTTTACGAACGCTACACTGATACGCACAAAAATACTTTGTTCTGGGAGTGGTTTCACGGAAGAAACTATCCCTGAAACATCAACAAGAAGCCGATGAATACAAAAGGTAAATACACGTACTCCACGAATTCCCGTTTAGAGGGATGGACTTGTTCATAAATAATATAACAGCTTTGTAAAGAAATGAGTCATATTCACCCTTCGCCAGCTTCCAGTAAGAATAATTTAAGTTAATCGCATTAACACAGCAAATAAATTGTCTGTCTGTTTGTCCCGTCCGTCCGCCCGACCGTCTGTTTGTCGGATTGTATATTTGTTTGTCTGTCCTTGCAAACATTATCATGATTGCCAGATCAATTATTGTGGTGAGCTTATTGTCGCATTTAGTTACAGTGAGCAGGCCATGTGCGCATGGGTTCGAGAGTAGCCGATTCGGCTAGAGGCTAGAAGCGGCAGGGGGCGGGCGGCGCAGCTAGCTAACAAAAGTCGGCCACAGGAGTGAGACTGAGACTGAAAGGTGAAGATGCAGGAACGGAAAGCGAATTGCGTGACACTTTTTTTTTTTAATTAAGCCAGTGGTTTGGTTTAAACAGGTTTATTGCAATACTGACAAGTCGTTTAAGTAAACAGATAGTGAGCATAAACAAGCGGCACCGCTTATGGTAATGCTCAGTGGGAAAAAGTACATATTGACAGCATTAAAATGGCAGACTAAACTGGTGAGTAATTATGATAGATTAAAACTACAGGAGAGAGAGAGAGAGAGAGGTTCTATAATTATGCACTCACAACAACGAAAAAAAAAAAAAAGCCAGTGGTTTCTCACTGTCACCCCTCCCCCCTCAACCCCCCATTCCACCCCCTCTCCCCCTGAACTGAATCCAACATGCAGCACAAATGCCGGTCGATTGAGATGGGTCTGGGTTTTTTGTTTTTGTTCTTGTTTTTTTGTTTTTTTTTCAGTCCCCCCACCTCTCCCTCTCTCTCTTTCTCGCTTCCTGTGTGAGTGGGTGTCCCGTCTATCTCAATGAAACGTCTTGGCGTTCAGCTTATCACTGATCACACACACACACACACACACACACACACACACACACACACACACACACACACACACACACACCACGGCACACACACACACACACACACACACACCGGCACACACACACCGGCACACACACACACACACACACACACACACACACACACACACACACACCATTCCAGCTTATTCACACCTTTCTTGTACTCCCAGCCTCCCATCGGGAGATCTGTTCGGATTTCCTCCGTGTCCTTTGACGAGGAAGCGTAGGGGGTAAGTCACTCGCTCCAACCAAGCACCACAAGCTTCTCCGGTCCTGACCGAAGACTAAAAGGACGATCATTCGTGTTGAGCGGACCGCGAGAGCTCAGTGTGAAGGCAAAATAGAACGAAACCAAAACAACCAACTAACCATCCTATGAATGAACCGACCGATCAACCAACCAACCAACCAACCAACCAACAAACCAACCAACCAGTTAACCATCTAACAAACCAGCCAACAACAAACAAACAAACATACAAACAAAGACCACCAGTATCATCAGCAAAAGGAAATGTTCTCAGATCATTAGTGTATGTGTGTACGTTTGCGTGAAGCCTATTTTGTGGGGTCGCTGTAACATAGATTAAAAAATAAATTAAATAATTAAAACACACAAACAGCAACAACAACAACAAGAAACAGACGGCCGTCCGGCGAAGGTCTTTTGACCGAAACTTTGGACACCAACGACTCTTTTCGTTTCCGATTTTGGCCACATAGTTAACCCCTCCACCACCCCAGCTCTTCACGTTCGATTCCCGGCTGGGGCCAAATAGTTGTACTGGCCTTTTCCTCGTGGCCCCGTCTTTGAAATCACCCAATCCATATGTGGAGGACAAAGACGTTAACTCAATTTGTTAAGTAAATGAAAGCGACATAAAAGGGACAGAAACCACTTAACTTTCACAAAGGACGGCACGGGTCAACGTTTCGGCTTTCGCCTTCCTCAGGACACAAACAAATGGGACATAACTTCAACAAACAAAAGGTAACTCTACTGACATACTGACATACACGGTGCGGGGAAAAAATAAAATAAAATAAAATAGTGGGGGAGAAAAGGACCAGAAAACAATAGTAAAAACAATTTGTTAATTTATGCTTCCGCGCCAATCTCAGCGGGGGTGGGTGACAGACCAACCTTCCCACATGCTCCCGACTGACTTTGAACCGTAGATTCCCGATCACACACATGCCCACCCCCACAGCACAAGCTGGTGGAAACGCTCACGATACTGCGACATGTTTCTTAGTAACCGCTGACCACTGCCTGATGTGTACTGTAGGATTGGCGAGAAGGGGATTGGCAATGCAAGTGAACAAGGTGCCAGTTGGCAGTCCTTTTGTTCATTGTATCGAGTCCCGCATAACAGCTGTGTCGCCGCAGTTGCGTGTTTATTAAGATCGTTTATTGTGTTGACATGTTTTGACCGAGGGCGTGAAGACCCAGATCATTCAGATTTGTTTGTTCGTCCGCCATCTGGTACACGCCAACAACTGAGAAAAACAAGGATTGGTGGGTGTTTAGGGGTTTAACGTCCTTTTCCAATACATACGACTGAAAAACAAACAAACAAACAAACAAACACACACAAACAAACAAAACCCAACAACTGAGAAAAACAAGGATGGGTGGGTTTTTAGGGGTTTAACGTCCTTTTCCACCACATACGACTGAAAACAAACAAACAAACAAACAAAAACAAACCAACAACAAGAAAAACCGAAGAAACAGCATGCGTAAAATGTGTCATAACAAGGAAAGCACCCTCAAAGTCGCACCCGTGAAGTGGGTGAATCTCAGCTGTGTGGCAACAGCCTGCCCATTGGGCCCATAGCACATCCGCTCTGGGTAGGAGCCGACCTGGTTACGGCTACCCATGAGTGTTCGGGGACTCCACATAAGAGGGTCGCCATGACTCGCGCCGACCAAGGTAGGAAAAATCCCGCTTGTCTCGGCTGAGATTCGAACCCGGGTCTCCCGGTTCATGTGCTAACCACTACACTACGGGGACCGGTGCGTCTCTTCCCCCCCCCCCCCCCCCCCCCCGTTTCAGGTGATTGATAACAACAATAACCATCACTTGTGTAAGAACTGAAGTGAGTCTATGTGATAACCCTCCGGTCGTGTGTGTGTGTGTGTGTGTGTGTGTGTGTGTGTGTGTGTGTGTGTGTGTGTGTGTGTGTGTGTGTGTGTGTGTGTGTGTGTGTGTGTGTGTGTTGTGTAATACACTGCATTTCCCCATCGCTTAAAAAGAAAGACATGGTCATAAATATTCTTCTCTATAATTTTGTGCGTCCCTGCTGCATAATAGGGGGGAAAAGTGTCTGCCGCAGAAACACCGAGTCCACAAATAAATACAAATTGCGAGTGACAGCGCTCGGCGCTGACAAGATAATAGCGTTACCGTGATGAAAATGATGAGACTGACTGTGACATTTTTTTTAGAAAAATAGAACCCTGGTGACCAACCTGTACTTGTACCTTTTGGGTTGTTTTCGTCGTTGTTAGGTTGTTGTCGACCTATTATCGTACAGGCTTCATCGTCGTCACTAATAGCAACCGAAATTATGGTCGTCGGTGAAGTATTTGTTGCTATAGTTAAATCGTGATAAATGATTGGTGACAAAATCATTGCTACGATAACTTGATAACTGAAGATGATGATGAATTATCATACATTATTATGATGGTGAAGTATGGTAAATTATTATAGTGATGAATTAGGATCAATTATTATGACGACGGATAAGGATGAATGATGATGATGATATATTAGGATAAGTTATGATCATGATGATGAATTGTGATGATAACATTGTGACTGTTGATCGTAACAGTCCATTTACCAATGGAATATCACCAAACGGAACTGGTGCAAAAATATGTTCACTTCTTCTGCCAACCGGCGAACGATTTCTGATACAGCGGCACAGCTCCATGATGATGACGACGACGACGACGACGACGACGATGATGATGATGATGATGATGATGATGATAACGACGACGACGACGACGATAATGATGATGCTGACGACGACGACGACGATGACGCATTGAATAACTTCAGTGCATGTAGAGCAGGAAAATGGAAAGGCAATAAAAAAAATAATAGTATAAATAAAAATAAAAAAAATTAAAGAAACAGAAAGGGAGCAGCAGTGTTTTGTTGTTTTTACTGCATCTGTGTGGTCGCCAGCTGTGCACCGTTCTAGACAGTGCCATCAGTTCACATTTGTCACAATCAGCCCAGAATAAGGGTAGGTATAAAATCCGAAATAATCAGCGGGAGACCGGCTTCCTTTCATTCTATTTTGAGATGTTTATGTGTTTTTGCGACTTCAGTATTAACTGAAATGATTCGTGACTCCGCCAGTGGGCGGCGACTTGGCTGTACAACACTGACACACACACACACACACACACACACACACACAGAGAGAGAGAGAGAGAGGCCTCAGTGCCGGAAGAAATCATTCATAACCAGACCACGTGACCACACCCGCCTTGTTTACTAGCGCTAGTATTCCGCAGTTTGTGAATGGCATGACGGAGTGACGTGTATCTCCTTAAAAGTCCGTTTTAGTGTAAGCGGCTGCACAGCGTTGGCGGGTGTACATCAAAAGCACCTGACTAGACACCAAGTGACTTCTGCCGTGAGCAAATATTTATTTAAATTAATGACTTCCGGTACTGCAAGCGCGATGGCTTAGTGGCCAGCACTGATTCTCATCATAGCAGCGATGATTTTACCTGATGGTAGACTGACATAAATCGTGTTTTTGCGTTTCGCATATTTGACATGCTAACAAGTCTGCATGATGGGCGGGTGACATTGTATAATATACCATGCCTCCATGAATGACTTCCCTGCGCTGAAACCGCGATGGCTTACACGACGGTCAGTCGCGGCATTCGGCCGAGCAGTCACCGACCGTGACTTGGCAAGGATCTTGATTTAAACAGGGTTTTATTCCGCTGGGCAGTTTCAATACAAACAAGTATTCAGGCGGTGGCAAAAAGCCAGAGGCCTTTATATAGCCTTCGCCTGTGAACATTCACAAGGTGATACGGCGAATACTGTGACATCATACAGCATAATAATAACAATGAAAAGACAGGAGAGGGAGGGAGAGGGGAAAAGGGAGAGAAAGAAGAAGGGAAAGTGAGAAGAAGAGAGGGGAGGGGAAAGGAAGGGCGGCGGGAGAGGGGGAATTTGTTCGCTTGGCGCAGCAAGGATCTTGACTGTCAGTCAGTAATGACGTGACATAAGTCATGTTTTGAGTTCCGCGTTTGACAAACTAAAAGATCGGTATGTCGGAATGGGCGGGTCAGTGATATCAGTCATATTATACACATGCAGACAAAGACAAAATGAACTGATGACTTCCAGTCCGCACATAGGAACCGCGATAGCTTTGTGGGTGGCAGTCTCAGCAGCACCGTGAACCGACATGTTAGTCTTCTAGGAACAAATCATGTTTCTACATATTTGACGTGCTAAAAGGTCGGCATGAATGGGCGGGTGATATCAATCATATTATACATATGCGGGTAGGTGGGTGGGTGTTTGGGGGTTTAACGTCCTTTTCCGCCACATAGGGTGATATCAAAGACGGGGCAACGATGAAAAAGCCAGCACAAATATTTGGCCCCAGCCGGGATCGAACTCACGAGCATTAGAAGTCCAGCGCTCTACCATTCGACCACCCCGGCTCCCCTTATACACATGCGGGCAAAGACAAAATGAATAGATGATTTCCGCTTACTGAAACCGCGATAGTTTAGCGGTGGCACTGCGATTCTAATTCTCACCGAACAGCAGCCGACATTCTTGTCTCAGTTACAGTGACCAGAAATCACCATGTTCTTACGTTCCGCCTTTCGCGTGCTAATAAGTCGGGCATGAAGGGGCGTGTTACAATCTACTATACTCTGGCAGAAAAAGTCAAAAATTAAAGTCATAAATTAAATAACCGGGCTTCGTCGGATGGCATCATTTTAAACACGTATAATTTTTGCACATTAAATAGCGAAAACTGGGGAGCGCATCAGTGGCGCTGTGAGGGTTAATGACGGAGTATGCTGATTTAAATGATGAAAAATAAGTTTGCTGACAGTGTGCCGTCAGTTTCGGAAAATGTCGACAGTTATGGTACATACATGTAATTGTCTCCACTCGAGCTGACTTGAACGACAAACAGTCACTTTTCTGGACAATTGTTGTTTAGTTAAGACTTGAAAGAAATTAAGGATGGAGCCACCCTTTCCCACTCTCTCTCACACACACACTCTCTCTCTCTCACACACACACACACACACACACACACTGACACGCCGCCACACACGCCGCCACACACACACACACACACACACACACACACACACACACACACACACACACACACACACACACACACACACTTACGCACCACTTACAACTGAATGCTAATTCTAAAATGACGTAATAATTCTGTCTATTTACGGACATTTGTCAGCCCATTCAGTGACTGACTGACGAAGCAACCAGACTTGTCATTCGTCAGTGACTACTCGGCTCCAGACTGAATTTTAACAGACCGGAAGCAGATAATGTGTGGCCTTGGGGGCTTTGTGATTACGCACTGTGACTGAGTCATTGCTGACTACATAAGTATATGAAATATTGTTAGGAGCGCCATATTGTTAGGAACAAAAATGAGTAATGGTTTTATATAATTTACCCAATACGGAACTCAGCAATCGGTGATGCTTATCGGCGATCCTGACTCTCTATATCCTGTAGCTGAACTAGTGAAAAATGATGACACGGTGCGATGCACTTTAGGCAACACCCACGCTATATTGAAACTTGCTCTTACATACAACCAGTCTCACGTAAGCCGGCCAAGATGCACTGATTACGCGGAGTTAATTTCTCGTGTTAAGAGTACTGTGTACAACGCCAGGTTTCCTGTCCCAGTACAAATGCACCACTGGCACGCCAACAGCTACGCTGACTGTGCCACAGACCCAGGGAGTGTCCTCAATTGACGACGGCGTGCCCTCATAGACCGTGCATTCAATGATCCGTGACTGACGAGCCGTGTCACGAGAAAATGACTCGAACCGGAAAGCGTGCGACCATGACCGTGATCGAATACCTATACGGCTTATAAACACGATACTCAACTTCTCTTTCTCTGTCTTTCTTAACAATGACATATCACATTTAAGTAATTTTGTCTGATGAATTGCATGCCGACTGTTGGCCTGTTGCATGCCGTCTGTTCTCTCTCTCTCTCTCTCTCTCTCTCTCTCTCTCTCTCTCTCTCTCTCTCTCATATATATCTATTGACTAATCGGTGAGAGAGAGAGAGAGAGAGAGATGATGATGATGATGAAACGTTTTTTATTCAGGATAAAGCATTTAGGCATTACTGCCTGTCTTACAAGCTGTCCTGCTAGTCTACGTTAAAGGGTAAAAAGACAACATCAAAACAAGGGGGAAAAAGGGGGGGGGGAGAGAAAAAAGACAAACAAAAGTATTAACTATCTAAAAGAAATGAAGAAGAGAAAAGTAGACATGATAAACAATCAAAACACACGTGGCATTTGTGGATGATATTGGCTGTATGTCACTAACATTCGAAAACATGCATATAACACATTTCTACCTACAGAGAGAGAGAGAGAGAGAGCGAGAGAGAGAGAGAGAGAGAGAGAGAGAGAGATTCGAAGCACAGGTGAGAACAACCCAGCTAAATGAGTTGTGCTGAAACTTTCAGAGCCAGATTGCATAAACAACCGAAAACTGAAAAAAAAGCAAAAAACAACAACAACAAAACAAAAACAAAAAAACAAAAAAAAAACCGCGACCAGCTATGTAATAAACACACAGCGCAGACCAGCAAAACATGCATGGCCACATAACCAAACCACCCGACTTGTGGGTGACCACACCCAGCTAAAAATACCTCACGCCGACTGGAGTCACCTCACTTCTAAAGACGTAAACATGGCCATAAAATGTAAAGAATGCTTTGTTTCCTTTCAGATATATATCGCATTTCCTTTAACAGCTGCGTGCCAACATAACAAAGTGGTTACCCACAGATATAAGGACATGATATGGATGAACGGGGAGCCTTGTAGGCCAGTGACAAGACTGAAGTAGTTGTTTACATTTTTAGGAAGGGTGGTAAATCTATATAACAGCAGAGTCAGTCAAAACACCGAGCTCGGCTGATAAATGGTCAGGTCTGCACATAAAGTGGGTACACTTGCACGCACATGCGCACACGCACGCACGCACGCACGCACGCACACACACACAGAGGCACGAACGCACACACGCACCCACGCACGCACACACCACGGGGAGGCAGGGTGGCCGAATGGAAGAGCGTTGGACTTCTAATGCTCGGGTCGTGAGTTCGTATCCCGGCTAGGGCCAAATATTTGTGCTGGCTTTTTCATCGTTGCCCCGTCTTTGATATCATCCGTGTGTGGTGGAAACGGACGTTAAAACTGACCCCCAAACACCCACCCCACAACACAACACAACACACACACACACACACACACACACACACACACACACACACACACACCACACACACACACACACTGAAAATCAGTTGCTAATTGCTACATGCGATGCAAAATAAAAAACTAGGATAGGTACTGGGTGGCGCTGCCGAAATTTCCCGGTCAATAAGGTCAATAAAGTAGTAAAAGAAAGAAAGAAAGAAAGAAAGAATGAATGAATGAATGAATGAATGAATGAATGAATGAATGAATGAATGAATATGCCACAATTTTTTTCAGCAGAGGCATGTAGAAGGTTTGCCTTTAGATGGCAGGTATACTGAAGCCAATGAGAGAAAGAAAAAAATCGCTGAATGGAAACTTAACATGAAGCTCTCAAATTAACCATGAAAATCCCTTTCACGCTCAACAAGCTCACTCCGCACTGTCCTTACCACAGACGTATAGAGATAGACGCACCGCGGTGCCGGAAAAGTGACGAAAAGTCTATCTCTTTACGTCTGTGGTCCTTACCGATTAGTCAGCGTGTAGAGAGAGAGAGAGACAGACAGACAGACAGAGGCAGACAGTGACAGACACAGACAGACACAGACAGAGAGAGACAGAGACAGACAGAGACAGAGAAAGAGGCAGGCAGGCAGGCAGGCAGACAGACAGACAGACAAAATTAATGATCAATGAATCAATGCAACTTTATTTTACAACGGTAGAGGCAGTTGACGTCAGATAGTCAGTTTTCATACCTGTCGTTGCTAAAATCTATACTATTATCTAAGTAATAAAAAGGAATAAAACATGACAAACAAATACACTCCACCCCCCCCCCCAAAAAAAAAAAAAAAAAAAAAACAACGAGCAGATGTTGCAAACACACCCGCATACACAGACACACACGCCTATTGATTTCAAATGGACACAAAATATATATTTTAAAAAATCAATAATAATTAAACAAACAAAGAGAGGAATAAAATAGCAGGCGAACAGCCGGCATGCAATTGATCAGACAAAATTACTGAAATATGATATGCCGTTGTTAAGAGAGAGACAGAGAAAGAGAAGTTGAGTATCGTGTTTATAAGCCGCGTGGTTGTTCGATCACGGTCATGGTCGCACGCTTTCCGGTGCGAGTCATTTTCTCGTGACACGGCTATCGTCAGTCACGGATCATTGAATGCACGGTCTTTAAGGGCAAGCCGTCGTCAACTGAGGACACTCCCTGTGTCTGTGGCACAGTCACTGTAGCTGTTAGTGCGTGGTGCGTTTGTACTGGGACAGGAAAACCTGGCGTTGTATACTGCACTTGTAACACGAGAAATTAACTCTGCGTAATCCATCCTGGTTTACGTGAAATTGATTGATTGACTGTTTGGCTGATCGAGGACACTCCCTACATTTGCTGCATTGTAGATGTTGACGTGTATTGCATTTGTACTCGCACGGGAAACGGGCGCTGTGTTTATTGTGCATGTACCACGGGAAATAACTACATAGTCCACCGTTGCTTTCGCGAGATTGATTGATTGATTGATTGATTGATTGATTGATTGTCCTTCTTCGCTTTCTGTAATTTCTCTTAGGCTCACATTTTTGTACTTCTAGGTTAGCAGTGGTTGATTTCAAATTGGCAAACTTCCCAATTAAGTTCTTATTTACGTTAAAAAATAAAGTTTTCACTCTTTCTCGTAGTCACAGTGCAGCAAGGACAGATAGAGAGGCCTGTGCGTGTCAGAATTATCTTATCCTTGAAATGAAGCTCCAGTTAGTTGCTGGGAACCGCGGTGGCCGAATGGTAGAGCGTTGGACTCGGGTGCTCGGGTCATGAGTTCGTATCTCGGCTGGGGCCAAATATTTGTGCTTTTGGCTTTTTCATCGTTACCCCGTCTTTGATATCACCCGCATGTGGTGGAAAAAGACGTTAAATCCCCAAACACCCACCCACCCACTCCAGTCAGTGTCTCTCTCTCTCTCTCTCTCTCTCTCTCTCTCTCTCACACACACACACACACACACACACACACAGAGTAATCACCCAAGACATCCAGCACGCACTGTGGGAGCCGGAGAAGACAAAACAGTCAGAACTGATATGAGAAGTCACTGATAGAATGATCACGTCCGATCCACCACCATACGGCCGTTCGCCGATCGATCCAGGCAACGCAGAAAAGCACACACAACAGAACAGAAGAGAGACTGCATCAGCTTCAGCACCCGGCCGCCAGGTCATCCGTCCTCCCCCGACTCATCCACCCACGCCATTCAGCAGGCACTAATCAGCACAACCGTGAATCTTGAGGTACAGTGGTGACGCCGGTGTCACAGGATATTTCGGAACTGGACGAATGGGAACCATTCCAATTTATCCTAGGATATCCTAGGATAAATGGGAATAGGGTTAGGGTTATCCTAGGATATCCTAGGGTTATCCTAGGAGAAATGTGAATGGTTCCGAAATATCCCAGGATTTTTGGGAAACCGGTTCCGATTTATCCTGGTTCCGAAATATTCTACGACACCGGGTTCAGTGGTAACTGACGCAGACCACGCTGAGTGGAGTTTAGCAGACGGCACAATGGCGTGTAGGGCGGGTCTTTGGCCGCGTGGCGTGCCGAGTAGAGTCTTGCACGATGATAAATTATGGTTCAGAAATTGAACTTCCGAACTATATTGTTTGAGACACTCGCATCACAAGGTTCTGCGAGGTGGGTGGATTACGCATTATCCGGCCAGCGAGGAGGGTGACTCACGCGTCATCTGTGTGTACGGTGTGGTTACTAGGAGCGGATTCCAAAGAGGCTCATCGTTCGTTGTGCAGTCTGAGAGGAAACGCGATATCAGCCCCGCATTGTGTTACGTACGCTATCGTTTTCAAAGAAAGCCCCCCCCCCCCCCCACACACACACACATTTACATGAAAGAAAACAGATGGAAAATTCCATGGGATGGGCGGATTCATCTTAGCGTGGACTGATGAGAATCTACGCTTGTTGTTTCGTTTGCGACACTTAATTTTTGTCCATCCGCGGTGTGGGCCTGTGTGCGTGGTATGCAACTCTACGGAAAGTCTTCATCAAGGTGACAGCAACATGTTTTTTCTCGCTGATATAAAAAGAAAGCCAGTGCCGGCTTCTCTGCGCTTGTCATCCCGGCTAGGGCCAAATATTTGTGCTAGCCTTTTGCTCGTTGCCCAGTCCTTGATATCACCCACACATGGCTGGAAAAAGGGCGTTAAACTCCTAAACACACACCCAACCCAACCCAACCTACCCTCCGCTCTAGTCCGAAAATGTTACAGTACTTATATGAAGCAGAGCAGCATGTTAATTGGTCGAATTCCTGTGTCTGAAGCGATGTAATTTTTTTTAAGTCTGCGCAAAGGTTTAATTTTAAACTGTGATGTATTTGAATGTTGTAAATTATTAAACAAAGTCTTTCGAAACTAAAAGCATACAACAATTTAATACCGTGAAAAACAGCTGTTGCAAGAGCTGTATTGATTCAGACAACCTGCACCTCACTCCCTCTCACCGAAAGACTATACATGCGCTGCTAGACTACTCCCCGCCCCCGCATTCTCACCCACACTCCCAAGCACCTCAGTCCACCCACACCGCACCCTTTACCCACCCACCCTCTCATCTCCATCTACCCAAAAACAACGACAGCATCACCTCTCTCTTTCTCTCTCTCTCAAACACACACACACACACACACACACACACACACACACACACACACACACACACACACACACACACACAGAGGAGGGAAGGCAAACGGGAGAGAGGGATGGAGGGAGAGAGAGGAGGGAGGGAGACAGAGAGACAGACAGACAAAGAGAGGGGGGTGGGGTGGGAGGGACACTGACTGACAGAGATAGAGAGAGGCGGGGGGGGGGGGCACAGAGAGAGAGAGAGAGAATGACAATGACAATGACAATGACAATTTATTTTTCAAGGATGTAAGATTAGGTACAGCGTCCTTTCTTCTATCTTGTCCTTGCTACATTCTACTACTACTACTAGTACTAGTACTACTACTACTACTACTCTCTCTCTCTCTCTCTCCAAATTTAAGCGGGAGAGAGAAAGAGAGAGAGAGCGCGCGCGCAACAAAAACGGTCAGGCAACGTGAGTGTGAGAGAGTTTCAAATTGAAGCCGAAACATTCTAAACAAGACCTCTGTTCTTCTCTCCTGATGACTAACAGACGAACTCATGGTGTGAGACAGCAAAGTGCGGATGATCAGTTGTGATGGCAGAGAGCGAATAAAGCGGAAAAGCGTACTACCGGTTGTTACAGTCAAGATTTGTCACCAACACCCCCGCCTCCCACACCATCTATCACACTGTAGTGTGTTGGTGTGCTCCGCCATCTGTGGCAAGCGTCCTCTTTCACTCACGGCTTTCCAGTGTGAACGGAGCGTGTAGCGCGTTGTCGTGTTGTCGCAGTTCACTCCCCCGCCCGTATGGTTATCCCGGCTGGAGCCAAATATTTGTGCTGGTTTTTTCACCGTTGCCCCGTCTTTGATATCACCCGTATGTGGTGGAAAAGGACGTTAAACCCCAAAACACCCACCCAACCACCCACCCGTATCTGGTACACGGGCCGGTGTTGTCAAATGGACGCCAATGTTGTATACATGTCGACAGTGATTTCTCTTTTACCATATTATGCTATTAACCATATTAATTTGAAATTTGAGCATAATTTTGGGGGCGGTTGGTGGTTTAGTGGTTAAGAGACTTCGCCACCAATGCCGCGAGAGGCCAGACCCGAGTCCCACCCGGGGAAAAGAATTTTTCCTTCTCGTATGTGGCACCGTTCATTCGGGCCGACCGTCGGGGGTTCTCTCCGGGTACTCCGGCTTCCTCTCCTTCTGCTTTGGAAATGTTCAGCCCACAAAATTTGAAAATAAATGCAATTCTAAATTTCGAAAGTTAAATAGCTGAGCTGTCCCTTCGCGCCACGTGATTGTAATGTGTTCATGTCCAGCGTGTGAGAGTATGCGTGTGATTCATGTGTGTGTGTGCGTGTTGGGTTCAGTTCGCGGCGCTTTGAGCCGATTCAAGAATTTTTTCCTGCCCCAACTCTTTTGCCAGTTCCAGTGGTGTTCCTCCCAGGTAATGGGTGGAATCCACGAAGGGCTCGGAAGTTGGGGCAATTTTTATCATGCATGATGATGATACTATTCGGCCACCCCGGCTCCCCAGGGCTGGAGGACGAAGTAGTGAAAGCATACTGCTGCTAAAAGCATTTGCGTGAAAACTGTATACCTCTCCGTGTAGCCGGGGAGCCGGGATAGCCGAACGGTAGAGCGTTGGACTTTCAATGTTGATATCACCCTTAGGTGGTGGAAAAGGACGTTAAACTCCGAAACACCCACCCACCCTCTCAGTATAGCCATAGAAACGAAGGATCGCCCTGTCGGAGTAAATGCGGGCTACATTGTGTAGTTACTGGTTACCCGTACCTATTTCGCGTCGACGAGGCAAGCTGTGACAGAGGGCAAGTAAGATCTCTTTGCGGAAAACTGCACTGGAGAGCTTTTTATTACTATTGATTTTTTTCTTTTTTAATGGGGAGGTTGTCGGCGTTTAATGACAAGATTTAAGGCTCTCTGCGTACGAGCTTCTTCTTACAAGGGTTTTACGCAGTTACCGAGCATGTCACGATATCAGGGGAGCCAGGGTGGTCGAATGGTCGAGCGTTGGACTTCTAATGCTCGGGTCGTGAGTTCGATCTCGGCTGGGGCCAAATATTTGTGCTGGCTTTTCATCGTTGCCCCGTCTTTGATATCACCCTATGTGGTGGAAAATGACGTTAAACCCCCAAACACCCACCGACCCACGTCACGATATAAGTGGCGCAGTACGGTAATGGCTGCATTTTTTTTTTAATTTTAACTCTTTGACGACGTCGTCAAAGAGTTAAACGAGTCATAAATGTCATACTCGCATTATATGGTATTTAGTTGTTGATTTTTTAAAAACTAGTCATTGCTTCATACAAGTAGGATACGGTATCACTGACTTTTTCAGTTTCAATCAAGTGTCACACGCGCAGAATATGGATTTTTTTTTTTTTTCGAAAAAGTCATAGATCATTTTAAGTCACACCTTGATATTCGTTAATGTCTTTACTAGTGTTATCTGCAGCACTTTCCGAACAGCTATGCTATCTTTCTGCGTGTCATGACTTACACCGGCCAAATGCAACACACACACACACACACACACACACACACACACACACACACACACACACACACACACACACACACACACACACACACACATCTAATCTATCTAACTGCATCACAGGGACTGACGGACAGGCACTTGCTGAACGTGTTTTTTGTCTGCTCGGACCCTAGCTTCCCTGTCCGTTAACCAGAGCAAAATTAAAGTGACTGCGTCTAGCGGGGCCTGGTTTTTGTTGTTGTTGGTGGTGGTTGTTTTTTCTTAAGTGTAGCTGTTACAGGGATGGGTGTTTATAAGTTTAACGTCCTTTTCCACCACGTAAGGGTGATATCAAAGACTGGGGAAACGAGAAAAAGGTCAGTACAAATATTTGGCCTCAGCTGGGATTCGAACTCACGACCCGAGCACTGCGAGTCCAACGCTCTACCATTCGGCTATCCCGACTGCCCGTAGCTGTTACAACATAAGATAGATAAGAAGATAAATTTATTCGCTTCTTAGTTCCAAAGAAGAATTTGGCTTGCTCCTCTTAATAAATACAGAATACAGAATACAGAATACTTTATTGATCCCATATTTGGGAAATTGCAGTTCTGGCCCGCATACTAATAAGACACAAATGATAAACATTTTGATAAAAGAGACTACAAAAATAAGTAAAACAGACAGTCTTGACCAGTAAGATTACTTAAAATGACGAATAAAACACACTAACACATAATAAAATTCCTGTCACAGTCAACACTCATTGATACATCCATTCCTGCATCCACGCTGCACATTCACGCTGCACATTTACTCGCTCTGCTCTCTCTCTCTCTCCCTCCCCCCCCCCCCCCTCTCTCTCTCTCTCTCTCTCCTCGATCCCCACACACACCCCTCTCTCTCTCTCTCTCTCGTGTGCGTCCTGCTTGAATTGGCAGCTCTAATAGCTGTGGGCAGAAAGGATCTTGAATACACATGTATACACAAACATACCACGGAAATACACATGTATACACAAACATACCACGGAAATACACATGTATACACAAACATACCACGGAAATACACATGTATACACAAACATACCACGGAAAAACAAAACCGACATACATGTATACATCATTACACACTCACAGAAAGCAATGGGACATGCCACATGTATTGTATCCGGTTATAACGTAGGCCCTGGTGTCCTGTTAGTGGCACAAAGGTCTGTTGTTGAAGAATGAGGAGCGATTATGTGGCACCGTTCATTCTGGCCGATCGTCGGGAGGTTCTCTCCGGGAACTCCGGCTTCCTCCCCCTCTGCCGGCTTTGGAAATGTTCAGGGCCCGTATGTAATAGTCGAGGTTACGGCTTTTAGCCCCGGGGTTAGGGTCTAACCTCGAACTAAACTAGCTCTAGGGTTACATTTTCTGGGTTTTGGTTTTTTGTTATAAATCAGGAAGCGGGCATATGACTTTTACATACGGGCCCAGCCCACAAAATTTGAAATAAATGCTAATCTAAATTCCGAAACTTTTTTTTTTTTTTTTTTTTTGCTGCCCCAACTCTTTGCCAGCTACAGTGGTGTTCCTCCCAGGTCATGGGTAGAATCCACGGAGGGCTCGGAAGCTGGGACAATTTTTATTATGCATGATGATGGAGATGAGGATGATGGTAAGATGATGCTATGGAGGTCCGTGTGGTTTGGGACTGCGGGACAGGGCCGCATTCCACGCTTCCTGTCATAAATATCCCGGCATTAACCAGGCCCGGGAACTACGGCACCTGCGGTGCCGGCCGTGTAATCATCCACATCATAAGACGTGTCATACCAAGGGAAGCACCCCCAAAGTCGGTGAAACTCGGCTGTATGGCAACAGCCTTCCCATTGGGCCCATAGCACACCCGCTCTGGGTAGGAGCCGACCTAGGTAGGAAAAATCCCGCTTGCCTCGGCTGGGACTCGAACCCGGGTCTCCCGGTCCATGGTCCGAAGTGCTAACCACTACACTACGGGGGCCGGTGTAAATTCCGAAACTTAACTGAATAGCTAAGCTGACCTTTCGCGTCCCGGCCAAGGGTCAGCTCAGCTAAGAGGGCTGTTCAAATATTATTGGGAATGCTGCCATTACTCACGTGTCTTGCATCGGATCGACTCCAAACTTCTACATCCCCTCGAAGTATTCACCCTTGGCCCGAATTCACGTTTCCAGTCTTGTTCGCCACATATGAAGCGCCCTCTGGTACTCTTCCCTCGGGATACCCTCGAGCTCTGATTTCACGGCTTTTGAGAGGTCTTGGATTCGATCAAACTTGCGTCCAGCGAGTCGCTCTTTCAAGATAGGAAAGAGCCAGAAGTCACACGGTGCCAAGTCCGGACTGTAGGGGGGATGGGCCAAGACTTTGGTCTCTCTTTCCTCTAGGAAGGTCGTGCTGATCTTGGCTTTGTGGGGGGCTGCATTATCATGCAGCATTAAGGTCCTTGAGGTTCCAACGGTTGGGCGCTGCTCGCAGATCGTATCCACCACTTTCCGGAGCACCACTTTGGTATAGTACGTGGCAGTGATGGCAGCCTTCGCCGGAAGAATATCAAGAGCCACGACGCCTTGGGTGCTGAAAAAAATAGAGAAAAGACGCTTCCGGTTCTGTCGGAAATCCTGGCCTCAGGACAACTGGTCGGTCTCCATCTGGGCCTACCCACGCCCGGTTGCAGCGTTTGTTGGGGATGCCGTAAAACGTGAGCCAAGATTCATCACCGGTCACTATGTCACACAGGCGTTTTGGTCCATTTGGCTCAAAATCTTGAAGCAGTTGGCGTGAGCAATCAACCCGCCGTTTCTTTTGTTCGTCAGTTAAGAGATGGGGTACCCATCTTGCAGCCAAGTTTCTCATTTGAAGATCTTCATGCAGAATGCTGTGTATGGTGCCGATAGAGAGGTCACATGCTTCACTCAAGTCGCGTATGGTCGAATGTGGGTCTTCGTCAATCAGGCTTTTCACAAGGGTAATGTTTCTTTCGTTCCGAGCTGAGAGTGGACGGCCAGGACTGGTACCTGAGCTTGAAGGCCCTTGTTCAGTTAGAAAAGCTTCGACCCATCTGTAAACTGTGCTCTTACCGACACACTTGGCTCCCAAAACAGCTTGCAAATCTTGAAGGATTTTCTTGCCATTGTCTCCGAGTTTTAGCCTCATGAATGTGTAGAAGCGAAAATGCTCATTCTCGGCGTCCATGGTTTTCTAGCTCAGCAGTTTGGATGACGATTTTAATGAGGTCATACTCTAAAATGCGTCATGATGTCATCATTCTTTTCTGCATGTTTATAGGGCTTGAGCCAGATTTTCTTTTGGTATAAAATTATTTTCTGTGCGATGTTTACTTATAAAATGGCAGGCCCATCCCCATTAATATTTGAACAGCCCTCGTATTTAAGTTTCGGAATTTGGAATCCCATTTATTTTCAGGTTTTGTGTTCTGAACATTTGCGAAGCACAGGGGGGAGGGTGCCGGGCGTAACGTAATCATACTCCAACACTTTGGTAAAGAATTGTAGCGCGGCTTTTGAGCCAGTTGGAGCCGCTTTGGTTTAAACAGGTTTATTGCAACACTGACAAGTCGTTCAAGTAAACAGATAGTGAGCATAAACAAGCGGCACCGCTTATGTTAATGCTCAGTGGGAGAAAGTACATACTGACAGCATTGAAATGGCACTGGTAAGTAGACTGGTAAGTAATTATGATAGATTAAAACTACAGGAGAGAGAGAGAGAGAGGTTCTATGTTCACTCACAACAACAACAACAAAAAAAGCCGCTTTAACTGGACTGAGAAGGCCAGGGTCATCTGCCAACACCACACTGAGCGTGGGAAGATACAGGAAATAAGTCACTTCCGGACGATGCCGTGCGATCGCTGAGTTCAACCTTTCATCGACATCCTGCTAAACCACCACCATCACCATCACTAACACCCCCCTCCCTCCCCCACCCCCTTCCCCGTCTATTTCCTACAAGGAAGATATACGTCATTGTGTGTCGTGGCAATCACTAATGAGGCTGAGGGGGTCAGGAGATCAAGTTCGCTACGCTGACACGTATTCGCGCCGTATGAAAAATTGCCCAGTATCTGTTGAGTTCTCCTGTTTCACTAGCTGATGTATCTGGCTTTGCTCGTGATGATGATGTGTATTATGCGCAGTGAGACATTTCTGGTTCTCCCTGTTTGTCGTTGTTGTTATGTTGTTTTCATAGTAATGGAAACAACATTATAAAACGGACCAAAATTTCCACGTACAAAAGCAATTTTTTGTCACAAACGCACGTCGCTTGCAGACGTGATGCAAGTGTACTGGCGTCGTTGTGACTGGCAGGCATGGTGCACCTGAACTGAACGCACTTTCCCCTGCAGTGAGTGCTGTGTGTGTGTGTGTGTGTGTGTGTGTGTGTGTGTGTGTGTGTGTGTGTGTGTGTGTGTGTGTGTGTGTGTGTACGTGTGTCCAGGCCTGTATCTCCGAAAATACTCAACCGACTGACTTCACATTTGGGGTCTCAGTGTATTTTCAACAAAGCAGCGACCGAGGCTTACTAAATTTTGCGTGGTCAAATTTAGTGTTCAAAAGATAACTGATGCAGCAGGTTGATGAGTGGAGCAGAGGGTGGGGGACAGGGATAGGCAATGAGAGTCACAATCCATAGAATCGGGTGGGTGGTACGACAGTAAATTAATCCGAGTATGACCCTGTCAGTGTCATTGGAGCTATGGTGGAAACAGGTCTTGTGGGAAGCGACAGACACGTTTCCGTTTCGTCTGAGTTGCATTGCGGTTACGAAAGCTTACATTTGTGTGTGTGTGTGTGTGTGTGTGTGTGTGTGTGTGTGTGTGTGTGTGTGTGTGTGTGTGTGTGTGTGTGTGTGTGTGGTGTTATTTCTGTTTCCGGTATTTTCCGAGATGGATAAAAATTTATCACATGCAATAATCGCGTTACATGACAAAACCTTGCATCAGATTACCATACAATGCTTCATCCATCTGATTGATTGACTTAGTGTGTGTGTGTGTGTGTGTGTGTGTGTGTGTGTGTGTGTGTGTGTGTGTGTGTGTGTGTGTGTGTGTGTGTGTGCGGGCGTGTGTGCGTGTGCGTGTGTACAATATAGTTATAATTTGAAGAAGATTCTGCGAAATACCTACATATGCACATGTGCTCTGTATTGTATATTGGATTTGTATTGTACTTTCGTTAAAGAGAAATATATGTATGTGTGAGTGGGCATGTGTGCGAGCGTGGGTGAGTCAGTGTGTATGCGGGATAGTTAACCTATGCACATGCGCACTGCACTGTATTATAGATTGTTTGTATTGTACTTGTGTTAAAGTGAAATATAGATGGATATGTGTTTTAAAAAAACAGAATAATTAAAAAAAATTAATCGCTCCGTGAAAAGTCCTGGGCCCGTATGTAAAACTCGAGGTTAATTTAACCCATGGCTACGGGCCTAACCCAGACTAGAACAAAAGAAACCCCAAAACAAAATTAAATTTAAAAAAAAGGAAGCGAAGAAAGAAAGACAAAAATCCTTTTATAACGGCATAGGAACCTTGCTGGAATGGACCCGCTTCATGATTTAAAACAAGAAACAACCGAAAATTTAACCCTAGAGCTAGTTTAGTTCGATGTTAGACTCTAACCCGGGACTAAACTCCCTAACTCCGACTTTTACATGCGGGCCCCGGTAAACGAAACCGTAGCGTGGTTTATTTCAGCTCGCAGTGTCCGGTGGAAGTTCCCTTTCCACTTCCGGAGTTGCCGCACCATTGTGTAACTGAGGAAGATCACGACTGACAATCTGATCAACTGTCAGTATTGCTTTACCCCCCGCCCACATGTGAGAGTCACTGCGTGGTAAGACTATGTCAGCTTGCCCCGAATGTTGCCGCGATTGCATAAATGATAACGTCAGTCAGTGATTGTCAGCTGAACATCAATAACTATTTCAAAGGGGAAGTCAATAACAGTTATTCAGTCGGTCTGCACACGCGCGCGCGCGCACACGCACACACACACACACACACACACACACACACACACACACACACACACACACACACACACGCACGCACGCACGCACGCACGCACACACACACACACACACACACACACACACACACACACCACACACACACACACACACACACACACACACACACCACGTGCGAGATCATTTGTGCTCCTGGCTATTAGAAATGCCAACTCTAGCAGAACGCTCACGAGAGAGAGAGAGAGAGGGGGGGGATGTGTGAGGGGACTGAGGAGAGAGAGAAAGAGCGAGTGATTGTGCAGAAGGAATGCCGGAATCAGTGTATCAATGAGTGTTCAATGTGATAGGAAATTGTATGTATGTGACAGCGTGTTGTATTCTTGATTTTAAGTAATTTTACTGGTCAAGACTTTGTTTTACTCAATTTTTCTTATGCGTATAATTATTTGTGGTCCGGTCTCATTTTATTAAAATGTGTAGTGTGTGTTTACTAGTATGCGGGCCAGAATTGCAATTTCCCTTTCAGGGATCAATAAAGTATTCTGTATTCTGTAAAGAAACTTCTTCTTCTTCTGCGTTCCCTGTTCTGGACTCCGCCTCAGATGACTAGGTTTGTAGTCTTTATAAAAGCAGTGGTCTTCAGGTTTCGGTGCCCCAGAGTTTTTCTGCCAGTGTGGCTCCATTCGGCCAGTGTTGTGTCCTTGCTCCTTTGAAAAGGGGGCAAGACTGCAGAATGTGTTCCGGGGTTTGAGGGGCTGTTCCACACAGGCAGTCTGGTGAGTGTGACAGCCCAAGGCGGCACAGGTGGGCACGCAGTCTGCAGTGTCCAGTTAACAGACGTGTAAAGAAACAAATACGAACAAAATAAAACACGAACAACGAACACAAACCAGCACAAAATACGGGGTTGATGTATGCAAGACTGATGAACAGTAGATTTCTGTCCGGTCATGTTCTAATCTGACAATCAGTTTTGCTCAGTAGAGAACATGAATGCATATTAACTTATAATGTAGACAGTTTTAGTTTCAATTATATACATCGTGAGTTCGTATCCCGGCAGGGACCAAATATTTGTGCTGGCTTTTTCATCGTTGCCCCGTCTTTGATATCACCCTGTGTGGTGGATAACTGGACGTTAAACCCCCAAACACCCACCCACCCTTTAATTATACTGTATACAGCTAGTCGCATGCTGCATTTTCAACCATCTGTCGTTTACTGAGCGCAGTAAAATTACGTGTTTTAGGCGGAAGAACCGTGATGACCGTATGAAATGACTGTAAATGTAATGGTTATCAGTATATTGTTCAGTCATGACGCATTGCGTCCATTGCGGTAGCTGAAACCAAAATGGATCATTATTCTTGGTTTTTCCTTTCTTTCTTTCTTTTCTTTATACATCTCGCGCGTGGAATGTAAATGTAATGCTTACTTACTTAGGCCTCTGGCTCCAGGTGGAGCATAGGCCATCGACAACCCCGGGTTCGCCATCGCACTCTGTTCTGGGCTATTCTTGCCACTCCAGTCCAATTGGTCCCCTGCTTATAATCGCTCTGCTTCAGTGTCCCGCCTCCAGCTGTTGCGAGGCCGGCCTCTCTTCCTTTACCCCTGCGGATGGAAATGTAATGGTTATCAGTATATTGTTCAGTCATGACGCATTGTGTCCATTGCGGTAACTGAAACCAAAATGGATCATTGTTCTTGGTTTTTCCTTTCTTTCTTTCTTTCCTTTATACATCTCGCGCGTGGAAATCGTGTCATGATCCAGGTTTTATTATTGTCCCTATTATACCGTCATTTGGTGAAAGGGCCTAAGTGTCATGGATTCGGCAGGCTCTTAGGGCTTTTTTTTTCCCCCGTTTGAAATCAGTGTCCAATTCGAGCCGCTGCGTCGTGAAATAAAAATTCCGACAGATCGAGTCACAAGTGACGGTGGATCTGGCGTGTTATGCGTGAAAAGAGACTAAACTAGTCTGAGTTTAGCCCTGGGCCCGTATGTATTAGTCGAGGTTAGGGCTTTTAGCCCCGGGTAAGAGTCTAACCTCGAACTAAACTAACTCTAGGGTTAAATTTTCTGTTGTTTTTTGTTTTAAATAAGGAAGCGGGCCCATTCCAGCAAGTGACTGAGCCGTTATCGAAGGATTTTTTTTCTTCCTTTCGTCGCTTCCTTTTTTATTTAATTTTGCTTTTGGGCTTCTTTTGTCCTAGTCTGGGTTAGGCCCGTAGCCGTGGGTTAAATTAACCTCCACTTCTACATACGAGCCCAGGTCTCGGACGTAATACGTCGGGACTAGCATCAGCGAGCATTAGAGGGGGGACTTTTTGTCCTAGTCGCCGATTATGCATCTCGTCAAAGTGTTTCTAACACAGCTTAGTCAAGCTAGTCTCGGACCTTTAGCCGCGAAACAGTCCTTGTTGCTTGCGCGGCGTTAAGCCCTAAATAACTAACTAGTCTCGGACTTACGTCCTAGTTTCTCTTCATGCATGAGGTCCCAAAGTCTATCGCGTGACGTACTTATCCTGTTTGTTTCACTGTCAAGTACGTTCGACCATGCCGTGTCTAACCCGCTCTCGAAAATGTCTCTCTTCACCGACCCAGAACAAAACGGGTACTGCTCGATACTGCGGCTGTAGACGGAATATTTTATTTAATACTACATCGGAGGCATATGTATTAATATAGTTAGTGTTATGCGTGTCTATGGCCTCGCTAGAGCGTCAGATACAAGAGTTAGGCGCACTTTGCAATGAATCAAAATAACATCAAAATATTAATGTAGTTAGTGCTATGTGTGTCTATTGTCTCGCTAGAGCGTCAGATACAAGAGTTAGGTGCAAGAAAGGGCTAGCCGAGGCTAGCCTCAAAACAGGAACACCTTGTACTTTGCAAAGAATGAAAATGACCACAAAATGGCGAGCGAGCAGAATATAGGGACTTGGAGGTGACTTGCGCACGGCAGGTATGGAGCTCCTCTAGCATGGTCTCTGACCACATGTATTATGTGTGCTCAAAGGCCCAAGAGGTGTGGGTCTTCCATGAATGTATTAAAAGTATCAGTCGTACCGTCATTATTGTGTCGTCTTTAGTGTGCCGTCATTATTGTACCGTCTTTATTGTGCAGTCATTTTTGCACCGTCATGATTGTACCGTCATTAGGACGAGTAACTCTCAAAGTGTGAAAAGGTGTTTGAAAAAGACGTTGTAGCCTAACTATTGCGTCGGTGAACTACCCAAAGTTAGACACGTACCGTCATTATTGTGCCGTCATTATTGTACCGTCATTATTGTACCGTCATGATTGTACAGTCATTATTGTATCGTTATTAGGACGAACAGCTCTCAGAGTGTAAATAGGGAGTTTCAAACTACACCATCAGTGAACTGACCAAAGAACTAGACATTGAATGGAGAGCCGGGGTGGCCGAATTGTAGAGCGTTGGACTTGTAACGCTCGGGTCGTGAGTTCGTATCCCGACTGGGGCCAAATATTTGTGCTGGCTATTTCATCATTGTCCCGTCTTTGAGATCACCCGTATGTGGTGGAAAAGGACGTTAAACCCCCAAACCCCCACCCATTCTATACATTGGAGCCCTCTCATACACGTTAACCTTTGCGTGCGAACGTGGTGTTTACCTGCGAGGACTGTGTTACTTCAGAACACAGAACATATTTTCCTAACTGCGCCCAGAGTAACGGAACTGAAGAAATACTGGGTAATATTAAAACCAATAATTTCGTCTTCCTGTTAAACTGAGTTTTGTTGGGTTTTTTTTCCGCACTCTAACCGTTACATTTCTTGTCTGAAGGTGGGCCGTGGAAGACGTGAGAGGGTCTGGGATGGACAAGATCCTGTGCTGCGCGTGTGTTGTTGACCACGATTTCCAAGACCTGTGACTTTGGGTGCGCCGCAAGTAACAGCCTTTACTGTGTGACGTCTCTTGCAGTGATCAACACAGCTTGTTTAACACATTGTGTACCGCGCACGTGTATCCCATGTTCTTTACTCTTTTTTCTTTCTTTTGGTGTTGGCTCTGTATGCGAAAATCAGACAAGATTAAACGGTTGTTTAATTGCAGCAAACACAAGTATAATAAATGTGCATCACTCCCACTGCGAAAATCAGGCAAGATTAGCAGTTCCTTAACGTGTTTTTTTTTGTTTTTTTTTGCAGTAAACATAAGTATAATCAAAGTGCAACACTCCCACTCGAAAATCAGACAAGATTAACGGTTTCTTAATGGTTTTTCTTGCAGTAAACATAAGTATAATCAAAGTGCAACACTCCCACTCGAAAATCAGACAGGATTAAAGGTTCCGTAACGGTTATTGTTGCAGTAAACATAAGTATAATCAAAGTACAACACTCCCACTCGAAAATCAGACAAGATTAACGGTTCCTTAAGGTTTTTTTTTTTTTTTTTTTGCAGTATACATAAGTATAATCAAAGTGCAACACTCCCACTGCGAAAATCAGGCAAGATTAACGGTTCCTTAACGGTTCTTATTTCAGAAAACATGAGTGTAATTAATTATGATCTTTTTAAAAGTTGGGCCACTGGTGCAAAATCCCAAACGTGCTTGGTGTGTGAGTTAATCTGAGTTAATACAGTTTGATTTTTAACTACCGGGCTCTAGAAGGCCGAAACAGGCCACATCTTTTTGATTCAAGTTTGTGCTCAAAGACCGTTCTTGGCTTTTTTTCCGGGAAGCCGGGGTGGCCAAATGGCAGGGCATTGGACTTCTAATGCTCGGGTCGTGAGTTCGTATCGCGGCTGGGGCCAAATATTTGTGCTGGCTTTCTCATCGTTGCCCCGTCTTTGATATCACCCGTATGTGGTAGAAAAGGACGTTAAACACCCACCCACCCTCTTGGAGTCTAGCAACACAGCACGCAGACACCTGCACAGTGACACTATCTCAAATGCTGGCACTGAGCCAACAGAAGCGAACTCAATGACACGCCTGACACACACTGAGCGAGAGTGTTGTAGCAACACCAACCTCTCAGTCTTAGCATTTAAGTGTTCGGCCGTTCGCGCAAAGTGGAAACAACATTGTAATAATAATAATGAATACAGTTTATATAGCGCCTATCTGTTTTCTACGAAACACTCTTTGCGCTCTCTCTCTCTCTCTCACACACACACACACACACACACACACACACACACACACACACACACACTGAGTGCTGATGAAAAAGTGGTCGGACTACAGCTCGAAAGCTTGCCTAAAGAGGTAGGTCTTTAAATGGGCTTTGAATTGAGTCAGCGTGGGAACTGAGATCCCTCATGGTGACAGGTAAAGCGTTCCAGACGGAGGGGGCGGCGTAAGAAAATGAACGACCGCCAGCTGACTTCAGAGTTGTTTTTGGAACCTTTAACAGTTTTTCTGATGATGAACGGAGAGTACGGGAGGGTTGGTAGGTTGTAAGCATTGCAGACAGGTACAGAGGGAGAGAGCCATCGAAATGGCGGTAAGCCATTGTCGCAATTTTGAATTGGATGCGGAAAGGGATTGGGAGCCAGTGCAGCTGTTTGAGAAGGGGTGTGGCATGGTCTCTTCTGCGTTTTCTAAGAATAAGGCGGGCGGCGTTGTTTTGCACGCGCTGTAGCCTTTGCATTTGCTCAGAGGAGATTCCATACAGAACCGAATTGCAGTAGTCTAGCCGGGAAGTAATGCTAGCATTAACAAGCGTAGCGGCAGCGGTTTCGGACAAGCATGAACGGATGGAGGAGATCCGCCTCAAGGCCAGAGAGCATGAGCGGCAGACCTGGCTAATGTGGTCCTCCATAGAAAGCGTCTGGTCAAGAGTGACACCGAGGTACTTAACTGAAGGTTTGAACGCTATATTACCACCAGCTATGGACACCGAGTTGCTATCTACCTGCTTCAGCCTGTGCTCTGTACCTGCCAGCATGACTTCTGTCTTATCTGTGTTCAGCATAAGTTTGTTACTATTCATCCATGACAGGATATCGACAATACAGGATTGAATGCCATCTTGAACTGAGACAAAAGCCTCTGGTGTTGCACACTGTGATAACTCTGTATCATCTGCATATTTGTGGAAACAACACTGATGCTGATTGATAATGTCTGACAGGGGCTGTGAGTAAAGCGTAAAGAGGACAGGGCCAAGCACTGAACCCTGAGGGACTCTGAGCGCTAGAAGGCTCGGCGTGGAACGCACATCGCGAACACATACCGACTGGTAGCGATCGCTAAGGTAGGATGCGAACCAGGTGAGAACCGTCCCGCGAAAACCGAAGGTAGTCTCAAGCCTTTGGAGAAGGATTGAGTGGTCAAGGGTGTCGAATGCGGCGCTCAAGTCGAGGAGAGCCACGAGAGAGACAAGTCTCTCATCCGCAGCAACTCACCCACGACACTGAGCACCGCAGTCTCCGTGCTGTGACCGCTCCTATAGGCGGACTGACGGATTTCAAGCAAACTGTTTTCGCTCAGATGTTTCTGGAGCTGGGCAAGCACAACCTTTTCCAGTATCTTTGATACGAACGGAAGGTTTGACACGGGCCGGTAATGCTTTAGGATGTTATTAGTTCCACTAATTATCAAGGTAATAATAATAATGATAATAATAATAATGAGTATTGTATAGGCGCTTTACCCAATTTCATGAATCGGCTCAAAGCGCCGTGAACTGAACCCAACACGCACGCTCACGTGAATCACACGCATTCTCCCACACACTGGACATACACACATTACAATCACGTGATGCGATGGGTCAGCTCAGCTATTTACATTTCGGAATTTTAGAATTGCGTTTATTTTTCAAATTTGGTGGGCTGAACATTTCCAAAGCAGAGGGGGAGGAAGCCGGAGTACCCGGAGAGAACACCCCCGACGATCGGACCGAATGAACGGTGCCACATACGAGAAGGTAATTTTCTTTGCCCCGAGTAGGACTCGAACCCCTGACCTCTCGCATTGGTGACAAGTCTCTTAACCACTAGACCACCGACCGTCGCCGTAGGTAGCGTGTTTCGAGCGTACAGAGACACTCACAAGCGAAACTGTTCCAAAAGATAAGTGGTCTCAGTAAACATGGAAAATTAATATTCTGATCCGCGTAAAACACACTGCTTATTTTCGTGCATGTCAGAGAAAACTTTGTACAATTTACGGTCATAAATGTGTTAAAAGTGATGAAAAAAAAGGAAAATTGGGGTAGGGGATGACAACAACAACAACAACTGCGGCCACCCTGCCCAACGCATGGTCGCTCCGATCATTAGACGAATGTGTGTGCGTACAACTGATCAGGTGTGTCGTCTGCCTGATGATTGAGCTGCTAATCAACTCATCGCAATAGCCAGAGGGTGGGGGTGGGAGGGATGCGGGGGGTATAACTTATGAGGTGGTTTCGGTCTTTCGCCTTCCGGTGACCGACTTTGACGGGATGTTGTTGAGGCAAGCGAAACGAAAACAAGGGAGGTGTTTTTCCCCTCACCTCCATAACCGACCCTTGATAAAATTAATGTGTCAATCGACGTGGCTCGGACGAGGCCGCCGTATACACCCTTAAGACCAAACACTTCGAATGAAAGGAAAACACCCGCCACCCACTACATAGCGCCGAGAATCGAACTGTTTTCGCCAGGGAGAGAATCGACGAAATTATGTTGTTTTCTGAATGAACGTTCCTTCCCAGCGTCATCAAGGTGTCTTTGCTTACGTCACACTCTGCTTGCAGGTAGGCCGGGACCGTGGCTTCGTATCTGGGCACCGACAAACGTGACGCCATCGACAAGACCCCCGACGCGAATAGAAACTACAGCTCGATACAGGTTTTACGTGTTCTTCTAAGGAAACAGCGAAGGGTCGGTCGATGCGTCAAGGCGCCTGGTTTGTGTGCAAAGACGCGGCAGCGTAGCTGCTTAAAAAAACTTCACTATCGACAGAGGAATCGACCATTTTGTGTAAAAGACGGAGATGCTGGAGGTTTCCGCGTTGTAAAGAAAATAAAAGGAGTTGTCTTGTCGAGAGAATATGTTTCTTGTCTGGATTCGAGGAAAGGAGAGTTGGACGCATTTTTGGAGCATTTTCATTACTGTAGCCTGCATCCTGACATGAATTTACCAAAAGGATAATTATCCACGCGTGCAAGTTATACGGTAGAATAGGGTAAGAGAAGGAAACAGGGAACAGACGATTCGTAAGGTAAGGCCAGGTAAAAATGAGTAGGGTGGTGGTAAGGTAGGTATTATGGGGAGGAGGGGTACTGAGAAAGATGGCCTGGTGAGTCGGTACCGTAGGGTAGGCTAAAAGTGTGTTGTGAGGTTCATTAAAGGCGCTATTGCTCCCATTACTAGAGGGACATTTTACATTTTATCAGTATACAGAGACTTCTGTTGTGGAACAGCTGCTCTTGTGACTGACTGCGCCTGTGTGCTCGAAATCGTCTCTCCTGGAGATTCGTAGAGCTCCCAATGCAACACACTAACGTTTGATGGCCGTGCGATCGAGGAATACTCAGCCGTCCGTAAAACGGCGTCCACCATGTTTCCCTTGTCGGCAGCTGGAACTCAGTGAACTGCAAGGTTGAGTGTCGCTGCGTCCGACACTGTCACCGGCTATTTGACTTCAGTTAACTTCTGTGGCTGTATAGATATGTGTGTCGTAGTGGTGGGATGCTTAGACACCGCTAAAACAGCTCAGATTGATCAGTGTGTCTTTACGTGTACGAAAAAAGAAGAGTAGATACAAGTACATAATTTATACACTTATATAAATATGAATACCTGCGTGTATGTACCCAATACGTTGGGTTTTTTGTGTTTTTTCCCCCTATTTTTGGTGCTTTGCTTTTGTTTGTTTGTTTTTGTTGGGTTTGTGTGTGTGTGGTTTTCGCGTCTGGTTGTTCAGCTTTTGTTGTTTCTGGGTTTGTTTTTTTTGTTTGTTTGTTTCTTTTAGCTTGTTGTTTGTTTGTTTGGTTGGTTGTTTGGTTGGTTGGTTGGTTGGTTGGTTGTTTTTGTTTTTGTTTTTGTTGTTTTGTTGTTGTTGTTTTTTGGGTTGGGGGGGTATTTTTCGAGTTTTTATTTTATTTTTAATTTATTCTTCTTATTATTATTATTATTATTATTTTCATTTTTTTTATTTTAAATAATGATTTTTTTTTCAAGTCTTGTTTGATGTTTATCCATCCACGTATCTATAGATGGTTGCATGTACTGATATAACTGTGTATGGTTGTAAGTCCCAAAGTATGAGGGGAGCCGGGGTGGTCGAATGGTAGAGCGTTGGACTTCTAATGCTCGGGTCGTGAGTTTGATCCCGGCTGGGGCCAAATATTTGTGCTGGCTTTTTCATCGTTGCCCCGTCTTTGATATCACCCTATGTGGTGGAAAAGGACGTTAAACCCCCCAAACACCCACCCACCCAAAGTATGAATGTTTGTTCTATACATGTCAGCTATGCCCTCCCCCCCCCCCCAAAAAAAAAACAAAAACAAAACAACAACAAAAAACAAACAAACAAACAAGCAAACAACAACAAAAACAAAACGAATGAAAAAAACAAAACAAAAACAAGAAAAACAGAAGAGCGCTTATGAAAAAATTCAAAGGACCAACACCTCCAAAAGGCCAAAACACGCTCGGAAAACAAAAGACAATACACATTGAATTACAGGTAACAAATAATCGGCTAAATCACGAGTTCATTACTCGGTCAGTTAACTCGCGATCAAGTATGGTAGACAACCGGAGAACAACGGAAGAAAGGCAGGGAAGTGTAGGATAGTTTATTAGTCCAGGATAGACTGTGCGAGGGTTGGGCAGAACACAGCAGGGTAGGACAGGACAGCGTATGGTGAAAGAGCGCCGTTAGATGAAAACCATCCCTAGCACTGGAGAACTGATTGTGTGAGAAGAAATGGGAGGTGCGGGCAGACGGCAAGTCAGTCCCACTCCCACGAACACGTCGTAATCAGCACTGAGATAATTTCTACGGCTTGTTTTGAGACACGCACATCAACATGTCCCACTCACGCTAACACATTCTAATCTGCAGACTGGAAATATTTGTACTGTCTTATTGGTTTTGATACACACACACACACACACACACACACACACACACACACACACACACACACACACACACACACACACACACATCAACATGTCCCACTCACGCTAACTCATCCTAATCTGCAGATCGGAAATATTGGTACTGTATTATTGGTTTTGATACACACACACACACACACACACACACACACACACACACACACACACACACACACACACACATCAACATGTCCCACTCACGCTAACACATCCTAATCTGCAGATTGGAAATTTTTTTTTTATTATTGGTTTTGATACACACACACACACACACACACACACACACACACACACACACACACACACACACACATCAATATGTCCCACGCACGCTTGCACATAGAACCCGCATGGGGAAAAGGAAGAGAGGCCGGCCTCGCAACAGCTGGAGGCGGGACACTGAGGCAAAGCTATGCAAGCAGGGGATCAACTGGACTGGAGTGGCAAGAGTAGCCCAGAACAGAGTGCGATGGCGAAGGGTCGTCGATGGCCTATGCTCCACTTGGAGCCATGGGTCTTACGCTAGCACATCATAATCTGCAGATTGGAAGTATTTCAATGACTGGTTTTGATACACACACACACACACCAACATGTCCCACTCACGCTAACACATCCTACTCGCCAAATCTTTGTGCTGGCTTTTTCATCGTTGCCCCGTCTTTGATATCACCCGTGTGTGATGGAAAAGGACGTTAAACCCCAAAACCCCCACCCCACCCACCCGCAGATCAGTAATATTTCTATCACAGATTTTGAAACACACACATCATCATGTCTTGCAATGAGCAACACTGTCCAGAATAGAGAAAAACACTTCGCCCCTTTTCATTTTTCCCCTTTCAACAACAACCTCGCATTTCATAGAAATTTGCGTTAGAGTTGCAAAACTTCCACTATTACACGGACAGCGAGTACTGGTTTCTATATCTAAGTGCAGGAAATATACATATGGATTTGAAAGGGACAAAGGTCACCAATTGATGAATAGTGCACAGCTGTTTAGGTGATGTTTAAAGGCCCAGATTTTAAGATTTTAGGCTCACAGATCGCTCTGTTTGATGGTGTCAAGTATCGTACCACTTAGACACCTGCACAGTGACAGCATCTCACAGGCTGGCACTGTTTGATGACCGTGCACACACACACACACACACACACACACACACACACACACACACACACACACACACACACACACACACACACACACACACACACACACACACCAGCCGAGCGCCAGCCAGGGTTGCTGTAAGAAAATAGACCCGGGGGAACATAGACCTGTGGGGAACGCAGACATGCTCGAGTGTACGAGCGACAGTGCGACCGAGATCTGACAAGCTTTTCTGGCCGGCGAAAATCCCCGCTTTGGAAAGGTCTACACTAAGCCATGCAGACTGAGCTGCTTGAACGAAATTACTCCTGTATGCGTGATGTCGTTCGATAAAACACCCAACAGCCTCTTTCCCGCTGATCCAGTCCTCCCCTGGCTTATTTAAAGAAGCCATTTCTACCATTACAAGGCTTTTTATAGGGAACATTCTGTTTTGGAGCAGCTGCGTTTGTGACTGATCCTGTCCGCCCGAAATAGCCTATCTTAGAGACTGGTAGGAACCCGCATGCAACACACTGATGTTTGATGACCGTGCAAACGAGAATACCTCAACCGTCCGTACACGAGGTCCGTCGTGTTCATCGCCGGTTGTCGTGGACCAAAATGCCACTCACTGGCTACGGCCGGCGTTTTTGCTTTATTCAGCTCAACGCAAGCCTGTCTGTGGCTGTATTAGTGCACATGTCTATTAGTGGTGTACTGCTAGACAGCACCAAAACAGCTCAAAACGATTTTTGAGCCTTAAAAAATGGCACCAAAGGCGCCTTTAAACCACCAAGCTGATCCCCACTTTCTATTCTCAGAACCACGAGCTCAAAACGCATCAAACTGTTTGTTTCACTGCACCTGTCCAGAATCTAGAGCTGGAACCGTTCTACCGGCCGTGTGGATGAAGCGTGGTATGGAGGCCGGCGACTGACGTAAGAAAACCAGGCTTGGGTAAGCGCGTGTTGGCCGTGTCGCGCCACTCAGTTACTGTTTTGTGTGTGCGTGACGTTATTTCCATCTTATACCGCTCCAGCGGCGATCAGATGGCTGATCATCTCTTCTGCTACATGTTCAAGGCTGGATGTGGCATATTTCGCGCCCACACAAGTCACGCCTTCTAAAACAATGCCATGCACAATCTGAAACCAAACTATTCTTTCATTTTCCTCCCCCCCCCCCCTACATGAGAAGGACACATTGTAATATATAGTAAGAGTAAAAGCTTAGGACAATTCCAAAACCTGTTGAGAAGTGTTTTGTACAACTGCTTTTTTGGGTTGCTGGTTTTTTTGGTTTTTTTTTACATACTATTTGTAAAATTCGGCCGTGTGGCGCAATCATTGTTCGTGTGTGCGTGCCGTTTTTTCCGTCGTTTTCGGCTCAAGCGGCGATGGCTGATCATCTCTTCCGCTACATGTCCAAGATTGTTCGTGGCATATTTCACGGCAGACAGACCTATTTCGGCTTTCAAACCGGGAGTCGACCATCCCGAGATTCACAACCCAGCATTTACAGCCCAATGCCCTACCACTTTGAGCCGGCTCGGCCATGCAGACTCCCTCCCCCTCCTTGAGAGCAACGCTAGGACTGAGGAGGAAAAAGGTGAATGAGAGTAGGGTAGAGTACGGGGTGGGTGCGTGTTGAGTTAGAGCGTTGTTTTGGGAAATGTGTCTCTGGCCCTAACTCGGGAACCAAGCCAGTGATAGCTCCTGCGACCTTTACCTCTTTGCTGGCCACGTCACAGTGACCGGCTGGGGTTGGCCCATGTCTCCTGAATGTGTGGGCCGATAGGAATCGTGCAGATACACGCCCACACAAGTCACGCCTTCTAAAACAATGCCATGCTAGAATCTTAAACCAAACTATTCCTTCCTTTACATCCCCCTCCCCCCTACACACACACTGATGATGAGGACACATTGTAAAATATAGTAAGAGTAATAGCTTAGGACAATGATCCCCAAACCAGGCTACTGAGAAGTGTTTTCAGGACAATTGTTTGTTTGGTGGGTTTTTTTTTTTTTGGTTTTTTTTTTTTTTTTGGGGGGGGGTGTTGTTGTTGTTGTTGTTGTTGTTTTTGTAAGTTCTATTTGAAAAATCTACATGACTGAAAATAATGGACAGTGTTCTCCAGAAACGCGCGAAGAGGTTTCAGGACAACCGCCTTGTCACTACTGAAAAACAGCAAGGAAATTACTAAACAGCCGACATGCAAGATCTACTTTCCTCGCCGAGCCAAGGGAGAAAACTGCCCTAAAGACTAAATCGGATATTCAACGATTTTCGTTCTGTCTCCCTTGAATAAGCCGACCACAAAACAGCTACTAACACAAGATCACAAGGAAAATGTGCACTCTCTGTCCATAGTATTTTGGCATGCTATTTCGTTGTTGTTATCTGAAGGTTTGCGCAGTGGGAAAACAAACTGTCTCGGTAAATAACTGAAAGTGCGGTACAGACTGATAACCGGCGCTCAGTGCATGCATCCAATACAAGTCAGCAGTTCTAGCCTATCGTCATTTCGACGATAGCCTACTCTCCCGCCTTATTTGTCTGCTTCACTCTGCACCTACACCTCGTCCCGTACCCTCCGCTCATCTAATGACAAGCTACTCAAAATCCCTACGATAAACTTGAAAACTTATGGTGAACGATGTTTCCGGTTCGCCACCCCTACAGTCTGGAACTCGCTGCCTATGGGGTTGAGACAACAACCATCTTTATCAGCCTTTAGATCTGCACCGAAAACCCACTTATTTCAACGGGCCTTCAACTGATGTGCCTCTGTGTAAGCTTACTGATTGACGTGTTGGTTTGTATGGTATGAATGTGTATTTGTGACGTGTGTTAGCCTAGCGCAATGAGTCACTGTGTCTGAAAAGTGCGCTATATGAATGAAATCATTTTTATTTATTATTATTATTATTGCATCAGTGGTTCTTGCGTTGTTCTTAGCCGACAAGCATACCCAAAATCGTTAGTTGGTGTACGCTTATGATTACTGGCATTTGGATATGGCCCGTGCACAGAGGTCTTATCCCCTTTGAAAGGCTGTCGAGTCTTTATTCAGTTAACCAGCACATAACCGGCTGCCTGTCTAGAGACTCAGTGACTGCCGGATCCAAAAGAAAACGCGGGAAAAATTGCTCAGACTTACGTGTTTTCTTTTGCCGGAGAGTTCGCACTGCTCGACGACAAACGGTTCAACTTGTCCTTCGTTCCTGTTGCCAGTCGACCCGGCTTTTCCAGACTGAGCTTTGTTTCAGCATAATGTCCGAGGTAAGGGACTTTGTATTTTGAACTGCTTGTCATTCCTGCGGCGTACCAGTGATTTTAGCAAACCGATCAAAGATGCCAAGAGGGCACAGATCTAGAGCTGTGTAGGGCAAGTTTGCGCGTCGCCATTGAAAGACACCGTGTCTGTTTCACAGGTTTTGTCTTTTTTCGGTCGCCAACGCCAGAGGCTTGGTAGACGCTTTCAGTCTCTATTCGGTATCGTCGATGACCACACAGATCTCTCCAACTGGAAAGACAAGTTTGAGAAACAGCAGGTATTTATGAAGCACAGCAGCATCACTGTTATCAGACAGACAGGGAGTTTCCAGCTTTCGCAATTAAAGAGGTTCCAGATCTGTTCGCCGTTAGACTTGTGGCATCTCAGTGGTTGGGAGCAGAAAACGATCATTGTTGCCAAATAAAAGACCAAAACGGCCGGAACGATGGTCACAGTATTGAAATCAGAGTCATTCAACAAAGTAGCTTTGTTACTGTAGCTGATAAAAACAATCTTTTTTGTTTCAGGAGGAATTGGAACCATTTCATTATTTAAATGAGCGGTCATATTGATAGCGTCCCCACACACTAACATGCAAACTCATCCCCCACCCCCCTAAAAACAAAAACAAAAAAACTTGTATGATCTACAAATATGTATGTTAAATATACACAAATGTGGATCCATACATCAGCGCAGAAAATAAAAAGTCTGTTCTTTTCTTGAAATTACAATTTTCAGGCAGATGGTACTTTTGGCGTTGAAATGGGAAGCATCCTGCCAGATGATGATGAGCTTCCCAGGGCTCTCTTTCTGGATGACGTGAAGGGCATGCTGGACGCCGTGTCCAAGGAAGACGAAGAGCTTGCGGCTGCCAGTGAACTGCTCAAGAAAGAGTTTGAGGCCATTGGTGATGATATGTATGATCCTGAATGGCAGAAACTTTGGAGAAAATACTCAAGCAAGCAGTCAAGTGATGCCAAAGCCAATGGAAGTCTAGGCAACAAACAGCCTTCACAGCACTGCAAACGCACTACATTTGCGGATAGTGCTGGTAGTGGCGGTGGTGCTTTCTGCGGTGGAAGTGAGCAGCATGGACATTTCCAAGATACGGACAACTTCCTGGGCAACATGAACAACTGCGCACAGGAGAATGAAACTGAAGAAAGCACGGTAGTGACTATCGCTGCTGGAAACATTCAAAACTATGACAAAAACAAGTTACAAGAGCTCCAGATGAACGCTGAGGGCGGAGGGAAGATCAGCCCAGACCCCAAAATTGAATCGGGTCAATCTGAAATGCTGGAGCCCAAAAGAAAGAAACGTCCATTCTCCAACAAGTATGCTTCTCCGAAAATAAAAAGACGAGCCACAAGCCTGGACGATCTTTGTGATCTCGGTGATCTTGGATTGGTCAATAACGCAGGCTTTGACGACCTGCTCTCTGAGGCGGAGCTGGCTGCCGTAACACCCCGGTCAGACCCAACGCCTAGACCACACCAACCCCCCCGGTCAGGCTCAGATGAATTAGAAACTAAAGACCAGTCTGAGATAACAGTGGCTGCAGATGAGCTTGGTGCTGGCATTACGGCAGAGAACACCACCACATTTGAACCCAAGAGGAGAGAGAGATTCTTCAGCAGGAAACTGAAACATGTCTTCAGTCTAGGCAGGAAATATAAGCAGGAGGAGGACACTGCTGGCTTTGCGTCCATAGAGGTTGGGGGAGCGTACCACGAGTTTGTTTCCGCTCAGAGAACAAGAAGCAGACAGTCCCTGCCGAAGGTTGCAAACCAAGCACAGGATAGTGACTCACACAGTGTAAAAGTAGCAGATGTAGATCTGGACAACACATGGTGGGAGTTCCTCGATGCCATCTCCAGTGGTAGTTCAGATACGTGCACGTGGGAGGAGCTCGTGCAGCTGGCTGGTCAGAAGCCGGACTCTGAGCAGCAGCTGGCTGAGGTGAAGGCGAAGTCGAGAGATGTCACCGTGTACGGTGGCGCAACGGCTATGGAAGACGATAGCATTGCTAACTTTGCCGGCCTGGGATCAAGGTCAGGGCTTTTGCAGAGAGACTCTGAACCTGAAATGAAGAGTGACGCAACAACGCTTGACCGGGGCGACTTAACACGTCCTGCTCATCGCGCCAGTAAGATGCCTGTCCTGCCTCGTGTGGGAACGCTTCCAGAAAGTTCTGGTCATTCCTCTGACGGCCATCGTGTCACCGTGAGGTCTTCCTCCAGTTCTGGGAGACTGGAGTCTGCTGGGCGTCTCTTAGAACGTGACACGAACGTCAGTATGTCCGGTGATGACCGAACAAGCAGGATAAACCACAGGGTGAATCGTCATGCCTCTAAGCGTAACTCAGCACCCGAGCTGCGTCCACTTATGGCCATGGACCTGGAGCCGACGTGCCTGTCCCACCATGATCTGCCCATCACGGACAGGTGTGACATGGAAGGCGGGTACCCTATGGAATTGTGTCCAAAGGCAAGTATTTCATGTTTGTTTTTGTCTGTTTTGCCTCTAATAAAGTAACTGATCCGGCTCTCCCTCTCTCTTTCTCTCACTTTGACACCCCCCCCCCCCCCCCCCACACACACACACACAAAGCCAAAGTCACATTATTTCGTTACTGCCGCTTGTGGAGTTCGGGCTGCCTAAAAAGCATGATCTTAATGAAACACAAAAGATGCAGAATTTCAAGAAAAAGAATATCATTGACCAGTGCTACATGCACTCACGTGCATGTCAACACGTTCGCCTATACTGTCGCTAAAATTGCTTTGCTTCTCAATACGATTGTTTCACAGGACGATAATGCACCAACCTTCCTGTGGGGCGAAGCAGGATACAGACATTACAAGCTTCTCATGGCGGTAAACCTGGGCGTTTTGCATGCTCGTCGTCATATTTTTAAATGACTGTAAAAATCCTAGGAAAAACATTGCTTGTGCAAACATTATACACCAGTCAGGAAACAGGTCTTGTAATGAAGTTTTTATAATGGAAGCAACTGTACAACAGCTGAGTCTAATCAAGGCCCCTAGATCAGGTCCTTTGTCTAGTTTGGCCTGTCCTCATGCTTCAGATTTCTGCTGCGGTTAGGTCACAACAGTGTGTTCTGTGTGAGAGGTGAATTCCCAGCCACAGTAGCCCAGCTGTGTATGTCATTCATTTTATATTGATTGGACGTGTTCCTGAAGTAAACATGCACCTGTTGATTCAATGCACGGAATCTGATTTTGATTGCAGATAGAAACGAAGCACAAGATACAGAAGATTAAGGATGCAAAACAAAGTATTATCAACAAATACCAAGCTAAACAGCAAGCTCTTCAGCACATCATGGAGGTAGCAAAAGGTGAGTGTTTCTTTCCTCCTCTTTTTAACAAATTTTTATTTTATATTTTTTAAAGAGTGCATGGGGAGATAAAGAGAGAGAGAGAGAGTGTGTGTGTGTGTGTGTGTGTGTGTGTGTGTGTGAGCTGGGTAACATACCAAAACTGATGGCTATAATGGGTAATGGCTACAATGGCTTTTAAAAAATAAAAAAAAATTATGTGGTACATTAAGCATCACTGGGTACTGAATATGTGTGTGTGTGTGTGTGTTGGGGAGTGGGGTGGGGTAGGGTTGGTGGCATTTTTTTTTTTAAAGATGTATAGCGGTTTGCCCACAATATTTCTGTCACTGATGTCTCATTCAAGACATTTGATCTGTGTGTAGCGTACTACAGCAACCCAACAGGCAAGAACCGAGAAGAGTGGAAAAAACTGCGGAAGGAGATCAACCAGAGCAGTGTTCACAGCATCACAGACATTCGGCACAAACTGTCACAGATTCCAGACTACATGCCTTACTTCACCATTTTTCTCATTCTGGTCAGTCACTGCAAATACACACACACACACACACACACACACACACACACACACAGCCTGGTGGAAACATACAGCAGCAGGACAAAATTTTGAATTGTCATGTCACCTGCACACCTATAACTGAAGGCAACGGAGACACTAGTATAAACCTCTGTTCTCTTTCGTTCAGTGATTGTATGGGACAGTAAACCAAATGGTTTAAAATTGATGGCATGAGGTACACTGTTGCTGTTATATGTAATGCAGATATGACAACATATATGTAGATTTATGTGTTACGTGCATCATGCTCTGGGCTTTGGTCCAGGCTCAAGTGGTGTCGCTGACTGCAATGTGTACATTTGGTGGCATTACGCAAATCGGGGTCCTGAGTATCAAGGAACAAAAGTCGGGCTTCAAGACGTTTCTAGGGACGGAGGATGTGGTCAGGTGGAACACACCCAACCCTTGGATCGGACCTCCCATCAGGACAGTGCTGGGTAACGCTTGAACACTCCTATCACTGCAGATGTTATATGGTATAGTTTTGATCATACATATATGTATGAATTGGTATTTGTACATTTAGCTTACCGGTATATATGCTGACATTAGCATGAAAGAAGTTTGTGATAAAACCCATGCACGTAACATAACATCCACAAAGTTTTACCACCCTCCTTGACCTTGACCTTGCTTGCAGCGGCCGGTGCTTCCCTGGCACCCTGCTTGCGCCACGACCGGTATGTGCGCGAGTTCAGCCGCCAGCATAAGTACCAGAAGATCGACAACACGTCCTTTGGCTGCTGCCAGACGGCCGTTGCTGCTGGTACCACTCAAGACTGGGAATGCAAGAACTTGACGTTCAGTAGGTACTCATAAACTTGTAAAGTACTGGAAGGCTGAGGCAACCATTAACTTACATTAAGTCATGTTCAGTTTAGTTTTTGTTTGGTTTGGTATTAGTGGTTAAAAAAATTACTGCTTTAGTGAAAGTGTTTGGTTGCTTTGGCTTATTGATCATTGATATTTCAGTCATGTATGGAAATGGAATAAATAATCATCAAAGAAAGAACAAAGCAAAATGGAAAAACAACAAAAAAGACAATAAAAACAACAACCAACCCCCCCCCCCCCCCCCCCCCAAACAAACAAACAAAACCTCATCCATGCACTTCAGTGGGAGTGAACTATAGGTGAGCAATACATGTACACAGATTTTTACAAGCAACTTGACTGCTCATCACACCAGCAGCTTTCCCTTTTCAATCACTCAGTCGGTTAAATGAATCAATCGGTCAGTCAACTGGTCAGTCAGATACATGAAATCAGGTCTTCATAGCTATTTCATTCTCCATGCTTGTCTATGTAAAAAGATCGTGGCAAATGGGGTAGCCCATTTTGCTCGAGGCGCCCTCCCGGCCAAAACAACATTGCTCATGTCATACGGCCATGTTGCGTGGATCATCGGGGAACTTGTCAGATGCTGTCACATGAGCATTGCAGCTTTCTCCACGGCAGGTACCACCCTCAGAAGGAACACTGTGTTGAAGTGAGTGTTGCATTCTTTACCTGCAGCATACCAAAAGGTTCAATACACACTCAGTGGACAGTAAACTAGACAATTTTAATTCACAAATTTTAGCCTAAGAACTTTCATCAACTACAACGAACACATAAGGGAGACTGCACTCACTCATCTTTATTCACAAATCACAGCATTTAAATTTTTGCCATCGTGGAAATGTGTGGTGCCTAGCCCCTTTTATCAAAATGGTGGTAATGGATTAATAAATATTCATCATGCAAAATTGAATGAAATTACTGGCCAGTAAACACAACAAACAATGCAAGCACTCATATTTTTAAACAATAAACGAATTACATCTGGGACAGCTTATAACCAACAACCGCAGAATGTCAATACAAAGAAACCCAAAGCAAAGCTGATGCTGGTTCACTGGTTAACTGATAATGACGGTACTTATAACTCAATGTACCAGTGTTTATGAAGGACACAAAATGTCTTTTTTAACACAACTGCATTGTCTTCAGGTGAACTGCGTACAGCAAGCCTGCAAGATCGGCAAGCGACTCTACCTGATTGACTCGGACCCCAAAAAGCCATGGCTGCCAGATAGCGGAGACAGGCTACAGTGGTGGCGCCTTCTGCTCTCTCTGGTGCTGACCTATGGCATCCTCCACTGTCTCCCGCTGCTGGTGATCGAATGGCTGCTGATGCGGCCCCTGGAAAAAAGCGCTGGCTGGCTCAGGATTGTGGTGATTTACACCATCTGCGGCATTGCTGGCCAGATCGTAAGTATACTGTACATGTATTTAAAATAATCAACCACACACTCCACTGCACTGCACATACTTTCAGAGACTAGGACACCTCCTTTCTATGCATAAACCAACTCAGCTACATCATCTTTTTAGAAATTACAGGGCTAGGGATCTGAGTGTGGCTGAATCCGCTGTCTCCTGTGGGGCTGTTGATGTTCAAGAGTTGGTGCCAGTATAACTACATAATATAAGCGGTGAACTCATGCAAAACTACATAATCATAATGATATTAATATTTGTATGACCTGTTCAGTGCTATAACCCGTTGTTGTGTACAACAGTTCTAATAATAGACAAACCTATTGAACAATACAATGAAAATGGAAGATACATATGTAGATGACCATACATACAATTCGCTTTTCCCACCAGGTGGCAGGGATAGTTCAGCCCTACGTCCCGCATGTGGGCAGCACCAGCGGGGTGGCCGGGATGGTTGGCGAGGCTGCGGTGGAACTGAGCCAGGCATGGTACCTGCTCACCAGGCCCCGTATAGAAGCCCTGAAGCTGGGCTGCTTCCTGACCTACCTGCTGATCATGGGGCTGCTGCCCTATGTCAGTCTATTCGGCATCATCACTGGCGTGGCTTGCGGGTCACTCTGCGCTCTCATCCTCATGCCTTACATCACCTTTGACAGGTCGGGCTTGTCTGTCAGTTATGCTGGGTCCATCTTTTTAATTTTTTTAAAGTACATGTATGCATGTGCAGGGCTGCGTATTCGATTAATGTCCAGTTACTTCCTGACCAAGGTGGACATAGTTTTATGTCCTATACCTTTATGGTCAGCCAGGACGTGTCCTGTTATTGTTCCCATGGATTTGAAGCCAAGCCTGTGTGTGTGTGTGTTGGGGGGGGGGGGGGGGGGACATGTTCAGACTTGTTGTCACACTCTGAAACTGCTTGCATTTTCTCCCCATGATCTGTTTTGTGCATGCTCAGGCTTCTTCTCACACTCTCATACATTCCTGCAGTTTGTTTCTCTCCACAATCTGTTGTTGCAGTCAGTCCAACCATCGTCGTGTGCTGCTGGTGTGTGTGGGCTCAAGCCTGCTGCTCTGTTTCCTCACTGCTATCCTGTTCGTCTTCGTTCAGGTGCAGCCTACTTGCGAAGCCTGCCAAGCTCTGGATTGTATGTCATTCACCGAAAACATGTGCAACGTTTGGGACTTGTATGGCTAGGGTGAAATGTTTAGGACAAACATTACTTAAGAAGGTTTAGTCACATGTATTACTGATCACCTCATTACATTTTATAGAAGTTCTACATTTAAAGCAGTTGTAAAGTCGTATATTAGTGCATCGCAGCATAACTTACCATCATGTTCTGGGGTAAATAAACAATTCAGTTGATACATATCTCTCTTGCAGTCGCAATATTCAGTATGAGTGTGTGTATGTGTGTAATGACTGAAAGAATTGAAAACACTTTTTTTTTTCTGGTCATATATTGTCACATCCAATACGACCATCAACAGAACAAAGTATCACCAAAAATACACAAGCATCTTCAAAACAGCTTACTCCTTTAAAAATTATAGTTGCATTAGTTTCACAAGGTGAAGTAACTGAGAAATTTTACAATCCAGTCGCATCCAAACTAAATCTTCACAAACTTGCTTTTTTTTATCACATGGATGCTGTTGCATGAGAAGGTTTCTAGCAGTACCGTCTTGGCACTTGCTAGCAGGTCCAAATTATAGTTGCATTAGTTTCACAAGGTGAAGTATCAGAACAAATTTTCTATTTGATCCTATCACATCCAAACTAAATCTTTACAAACTTGCTTTTTTATCACATGGATGCTGTTGCATGAGGTTTCTAGCAGTACCGTCTTGGCACTTGCTGGCATGTCCGGATCTGCCAACCCCAATTCAACCTCTGGAGGAATAAATTCAGTCATTTGAGCAGAATGTTACAAAGTTGAGCTGAACCTTACTATCCACACCTAAAAAAAGCTTGAATAACGAGATCACACTCACACAGAACAATCAAAGTTTGACATGTTCAAACACACAGGTCTACGCTCAACGTCGCTAAGGCCTCAGTGCAAAATCTTGAAGGCCAGCTTACAAACTGTGCACAGGGCATGATGCACACTGGTGGCTGACTTTTGAATACAGGGGAATGACTCTGTATAGTCTTCATGAAACTGTGGTCGATTTTTTTTTTTTTTCATTTTGAGCTTGACCGCATGCTTCTTTGCTCTTTGACATGATGGCAATTCTGAACTGACCTGAAAACAAACAAAATTTGCGATTGGCCGCATCAATTTTTGCCAAGAAAAGTAACGTTGCTTGGCTGAGAGCGTCTAGTTGTTTTTAGCCCTGACTGTTTTCTTTGATAGCATGCAAGCGCACCTCCCCTGTGAAAAAATGCCCTCCCCCTTTTTTTTTTTCCTTTTTGGCATGCCGATTTATTGCTTCAGCATATCAATTTTCAACTGATTGGAACAGCCGAATAAATGTTAACCAAGTGGAAGAAACTCCACCACGAGCAGGATAGTTGGTAGGTCTGCATGTCTCTCAGTGTACATTTGTTGTAACAAATCGGATGCATGGTCATGCAGTCCCAAAAACCGTAACATAACAATCTCGACAATATCCAGATATTTTTTCTGCCTACTCACTAGTACTCGGGGCTTCATTTCCATGTTGGACATCGTTCCCAGACCAATTCAATTTTGAAATGTCCGGTTACTTCATTTCTCACCAAGGCAGATGTATGTCCTATCATTTCATAGTCATCTTGATTTAGGACAAATATTCTGTTTCCAGTCATCCGTCCTATGAAAATTTAAAGTTGCCACAGATATGAAGCCTTGCCTACTTACACAAGCATAGTTAAAAGTGAGATAATTGCTGCATAGTGAAATCTTGAGTAACACCAAAGTTTTGTGCAAGTTACTGAAGTGTTTAAACGTACGTGGCAGCATACATTATATAAAATTAATTAACAGAAATTTAAAAATTTTAATCAGTGATGATAACATGCGTATGCCTCACCTGACTGCAAAACCTGCCGTGGTTCAATAAAGCTAATACAACACTACAGATGTTAACCAATATGAAACAGCCAGCAAAAAAACACTGAAAATACATATAATATATATGTATATATACAGCAATGCTATCACAAGTAATTTGTATACACTGTAATTATGCATATCACACATAACATAATGTGACCACCGGATTACAAAACCTGTTGTGGTTCAATGGAGCTTATTAAACACTACAAATGTCAACCAATATGAAACAGCCCACAAAATACACAATGCTATCACAAACATTTTGTATATAATTATGCACATCGCATCTGAACATGATGCCAGATTTCATTTTCCCTAATTTCAAAATTTGCAGGCGTTGTAAAGATCCCTGTAGATGTTGCGCACAATTGCTTTCCTTCTTAGTCATTTGAGTCCTGGAGTAACAAACACAATTCTGCTGACAGTATGAGGCCCATGAACCTCGGGAAACTGTCTCAATCTCTGATGCCCAAAACACAAGTTTATCGCAGTGTTTCTGTTTTGCTGTGGTACCATGCAAACTGTAACTTGTGTCCCTCTAAATACATGTCAACCTACATTCGCTGTAACAAGTGTAAGGCTTTTCTCACTGTTAAATAAGAGTGAATTTGAAAAATGGTTTATTTATTTATTTACTGGGGGTGGGGGCGGGGTCGGGGCTTCTCTGTATGCCAAATTAAAGAATTATCAAAATTATCATTCGATTATCAGCAAGCTAAAAACACACTAATAAGCAGATAGTCGCCATGTATAAAGATCCAAACTATGACTGAAAAAATCGATACAAATCGTAAAGAAATATATACATGTTCTTGTAAGATATTAAGTATACTCTGCGTGTCAATGTCTAAAATAACAATGAATGCTGCCATAAATGGAACAAATCAGAAACAATACATGGAATAAGTTGTATGCAGTATATTGCTGACACACTGTTCAACATACACATGTCTGTATGTCCTTAACAACTGTCATGTTCCCAAACGGTGTAAAATTAAATGCTTTTTTTTTTCTCAGACATGCTGAGGTACATGCACAACACAATTTTAACTCTTTCTCACCGCGCACAACCAGCCGCGGGTTTCCCCTGTAAGGCATGCACTACGTGCAGCCACAACCATTGCTGAGGTAGCAATTTCAACATTTACTGATTTGTTTTGTACGAAGCTTTAGCACTGTTTTTTAAGCCATGTGTACCTTCGAGGAAGAATATTTATCATCGCTAAATATACCACAATAAGGACAGAGAATAAGAAAATACAACCAAAAGTATGAAACTAGAAACTGGTTTTCACACAGATCTATATATGAGTATGCATGTACAGGACACACACAAAAGGCGAATTATGAATAATACCTTTCTTTACACCAACATACATACATGTACACCTGTCTGCTTTGTCATCAGCAGGGATGTTGATCCTCTAAAAGGCAAAGGGTTTTCATACCTCCATTGCAAAAAAGTGAGGGTTTTTTATACCCTCACTGCATTTTCTAGAGGGTTTTTCATACCCTTTCAGAAAATATTTGAGCGTATAAGCCACCACACTCTTAGTACTAATAATACTACAAAACTATATAATAATTACTGTGTGCAGTTGATGACTACAAAATTAATCTGTCTCTCTCTCTCTCTCTCTCACCGTCACGGTGGCAATGACACACACACACACACACACACACACACACACACACACGTGTACAAACGACGTACACTGACATCCCGGCGATGCAGATTTGCTAAGTGTCAAATCGCTGAGTTTAGTCCAACTGAACTGATTCCCAGCGGCAGTTTCCGTTTTCTCTCTTGTCAAACACAAAAACAAGGATTAGGAACCACACCATACCTATCAACTATCCGCCTTAATTCGCTCACACGCATTGGCACACAAACACTGAGATGCGCGTGATAGGGTGTCTTGTGGAAACAATGGTCAGTGATTTGACAGGTGCAAAGGGCGTCGGAACTGGCGGATGAGGTGATCACAACCCGCATAACTGCAGTCGTGTTTAGGGGGCGACACGCTAATTGCCCTGTCTTTGTCAGAGGTCACGCGTGCACAGTAGGGGGTGGGTCCAAGCGGCAGGTCGCGGCTAGTGTCAGCCCAAGTGCTCTGGGCGGTCGGAGTTAAATCGAAGAAAAACAGTCCGTGCCGGGCAAAACTTGAACGGTCGTGAACGGAAAACGGTTTGCCCGTCGCTCAGTCAAGATGTCGCTCAATCAAGTTTCTACTGTATGATTGTAGACTGACATCACACAAGTGTGAGAAAATACATGGCATTTCGCGATGTTCTGGCGCATACCTCCACAGCTTAAAACCTCTACGTGACGATACACACGACAGAAAAAAGCGTACGTGCTCATACCCTCAATGCAGTGATGGTGTGCGTGTTCATACCCTCAGCTCAAGATTTGATTACGTGATTTTCAACCTCAAGAGGTATTATACCCTCAGCTGTACGTGATCGGCATCCCTGATCAGACTACAGCTCCAGTGCTTCACAAGCAATAAACATGCACATGGTTTGCTTGCCTGAATTATTCCGAGAAACAATCTCATCACATTCCAGGCACATGCTTGATTTGGTCCAACCTAATAACCCCAAGAAGTCAATATAGGTAAGTAACTGGAAACTGATGCAAGGAAAACCAAAAATAGACAGTAGTTGCCCCTCTCAGATGGTGAACGGCCTTGTCAGCGTTTTTCTAGTCATGGACACTGCTTATGAATTGCTCTACCCAAGGTTAGGCTGGCTGTGTGACTTCACCTACCATGCCCCACTGCCAGGTGGTAATGAGTCTGGCACAGCATACCTAGCAATCCGTTGGAAAAACTCAAGGGGCTGTCAGAGAACGGATTCTTGTTTTAAGTGTAGTCCGACCGGCCGAAACCCTACACTGAGGCGGCCCCAAAGCCCTGGGGGAAACCCCGACCTCGGTGTAGGGTTTCGGCTGCACTCGGCCAGAGATTTTCTGGCGCTGCGAGCAGGATTTGAACCTGCGTGGGTATCACCCATTGGATAAGGAATAAGCGGGATGTCACAGCTACACTGAATATCGGGTTTGCAAGATCTTTGAACTGTGCAAGCATGGGCAGCCTCACCTAGCTACAAAAACTCCAGGGGCTGTCAAAGAACGGATTCTTGTTCTAGGGGTTAAGTGGGGCGTCACAGCTAGACTGAATACTGAGCTTCCAAGATCTTTGAACTGTGCAAGCATGGGCAGCCTCACCTAGTAATCAAGGTCCAAGACCTCCACAACGAGCTGATTGGGAATTTGGGGGAAGCACTTCTTAAACAGCGGCTTGTTTTCACGACAAAGGCTGCGCTGAAAAATAAGTTTGTCCAGAAGGGCCATCAGGTACTTCTCACTGTGTGTGTACGAATACACCGATTCCAGGTAATGGCGCAGCAAGATGACGTACTTGTCACGAATGGAGTTGATCAGCTGTCGGTCGTTAACCCTCTCATCACTAGGGTCAAACAGCACGAAGCAATGGAGCAGCGCATAAAGCGTAAAGTCGTTCTTTACAATATCCTTAATGATTCTGCAGAATTTGGTGTCCACATCGAGAAACGGGTAGTCCGGACAGATGGCACGGCAATGTTCAATTGTGAAGTAACCAGCTGGCGTTAGCCATGATTCCTTCTCTGAAATGTACAGGGCGCAGGCTCTGATACCTAGCACCTGCACGGTGGAAGCTTTCAGCAAGGCCACTTGCTCATTGGTGTGTAGCCTCTGAAAGTCCTCCATACGCTTCGCAAAGCTGATTGCGCCACGCACTTCAACCTCACACATCTCAAAGTATAATTCATTTGTGAGCTGTTCTGGTGTAAGGTAGTCCTTTGGCGGGTTGCTCTTGAGAATACAAAGGACTGTGTCCTGATAAGCAGCGGACAGCTTTGTCAGCAAACAGCGCTCCTCCTCTGACAATCTCCAATACATAAATGGATCTGATGACAGCTGGTTCCTCGGAACGTGCTCAAATGGAACGAGAGCCGACAAATAACGGGCGCACGCTGCTTTCAAATTCTCCTGCTCTCCTGGCTGTGGTTCAGCTGACTGTGTATTTGTAGTTGGGAGCTGAGCCTTGACATCTGGATCTGCACAGCTAGCAGCAGGAGAGTCGACGATAAGGGTGGAATCGATACAGGAGGTACTGAAGGTCGCTTCAGACACAACCTGCCCACTTGGCTGGTAATCATGGCTTTTGACCACATCTACCACAGTCCCAGAAGTCCACTCTGTAAACTGGGGTGACTGGTCACTGGTCTGGATGACTGCGGTAAACCCAAGACCAGCCTGGGTGACTGCAGCTGAAGCTTCAGGACCAAGGGGAGAGTAGGTTTCTGGACTGGAAATGGCATCGTGACCGGATGTTGAGACCATGCAGACCGATGAAGGAGTGCTGCTGCTGTCCGTCTCCTGCTTCATCTGACTGGCGCGCTTCTCATACACCTTCTGCATTCTCTCCTTCCGCTCATCTTCATCTGTTGAGAAATATTTGCAGTACAGCTATATGTCATGCAATTAAAACAATCAACTTACCAATAAGTAGAAAATGACACATTATTATTAATAAATAATATGTTCCAGGGCAGAAGTTCTTCCTGGATTTAGACACTGTCAATAAGCGCCCTTTAAGTATTTTGCTCTTTTGTTGTTGTTGTTGTTTTTTTCTTTTTTATGAGAAAATTGGTTATCATTTTTTCCCCCAACGAGCTGATTTTTATGAAGTTTTTATCAAGTACGCAAATCAACATAGACTTCACGAATTGGAAACGCAGCGACATAGTATAGTATCATAGTTTGGCATGTTGTCATCCACTGTCACTGTTGTGTTTTGTTTTACTATTCTCTACTGACAATGGCTTTGATTCCTCTCAATGAACTGGAGACACTCTATTGTCGCTGGTTCCTCTCAATGCCAGTTTTCTGTGCGGCTTGTCGTAAAATGTGACCGCACGGTCAGAGATTTTGTTTCAGGTAGAAAGACAACTAAAATCTTTCAGTTTATTATTGTAATCCACACTTTAAATTGTCTTACAGGCGCCGTGAGCGCTCAGTTAGGGTGGAGCCGTGCGCTATATCAAGTCTCCAACATCATTACAGTATAAACGTAATTTGTTTTGATTGATGCATTTAGTTAGCTTTGTGTGCATGCACGGAGGTACAACAGGTAGAACAAGGGGACGGACAATCCTCTAAAGTATGGATGAGTTTGCACCCACAAGGTACAGCAAGGGTTCTACAACTTTTTTCCTTTTTTAAAAGTATGGGTGATGTACGGGGAGGACTACACGGTTTTTGTTATTTGTTTACGATCAAAATCACAAAAGTAATGGTGAGTACCTCCACAATACCTTTTTGACAAGGTCATAAAGTTCCGTAGACCCTGCAAGAAATTTGACTGAGCTACGGATGTCTGACTGTAAGTTTGGGTGCAAACTCACCCAGGATGTGTAACGAAGATGATTAACCTACTCACCAAGAATGAGAGCAGTTTGCATGCCGACAGCAAAACACTTCTGGAGACGACAGGGAGGGCAGAAACGCCGGGTCTTCTTGTCAACTGGACACTTCCCCTCAAACAGACATTTTCTGGTTTCCTGAAAAATAAAAGCACTGTGATAAAATGATAGCAAACACAATATTCTCACACTGACTGTAAAGGTACAGTAGTAATTCATGAGCAGCACCAAACAGCTGTGACAAACAAGATTCTAAAGCCAGCTCTAACTGGGCACTGCGGAACGCCACAGTGCTGTCCACAGTTGTGATTTGGGGGTTTCCGCCGCTGTGGTGTCATCACAGCAACCTGGATTTCAAATAGCCACAACTGTGACTGTGGTTTCCACAACGGATTCTGACTGGCTGTGCTACGTCACTCAGCACGCAAACATGTGGACAGTGCATCCTCAATCAGTTTGTCACTGAGCACAGCTGTGTTCAGTTTTGTAGTTAGTAGACACACCGAGCGCTACAACTGTGATACACATGCACGTGTGTTTCACCCGCTGTGCACAGTTAAGAGCAGGCTTAACACAACAGTTCACTGTGTTGCTGGAGAAAGACACCAACAAAAGAAACAAATTACATATCTTACTAGTTTCTCCTAACTGAGAATGTCGCAGCATCATCCAGTCTTGTATCATAAGTGATGTCGCAATAAATTAATTTATATTTAAGATAAATGTAAATTAAGAATACATACTCATAGACATGTATTCATTAAAATGGCATGAAGCTGAAAGTTTTGGTGTTAATAATTATACTTAAGAATTCTAACAAATCAATGACGTGGATTAAGATGAAATTATGGGGACTGTACAAGATGAATTAAATAAATGAATAAATCACAAGCTGATATGCAACACAGCATAGCCACTGTCGCTGTCTATTTGGACAACAAATTTCCCTTTCATTACAGCTAAGGGTTGTAAAATACACAATGGGATAATCACTAGCAGCATGTAATAATCATAATACATGCAACATTGACACTCCAGTATATATATATTTCAAAGACGTCTTACGCTCATACTTGTTTCATTGCGTTCCTGCGGAAGAAAGCCTTGCAAGTTTCACATGCCAGTGCACCGAAGTGGTGTGCCAAGGCCTTGTCACCACAGACTTGGCACAGTTTTTCTCCTAACACACGACGGCGTTTTCGAACTGGTCTTGATTTGGGGGATTCAGCTGTTGAGCAGTCATCTGCTTCCAGACTGCTGCCTTCCATGCTGCCACTCTGCAAAAAGAGACCTCATTTCAATTTTCAGCTTTGATTCCAGCCATTAGGTAGGTGCAGGGTCCATTCATTCAATCAGACTATCTGCCTGCTACAATTGTAAGCCTGTCTTAAGTGAAATCTTCAATATGAGCTTGTAACAAAAGGTCATCCATGAATAGGCAGAAAATTTTCAACAGGGGTGTTCAGGGATGTCACTGGAGCTTGAAACCTATAGGACAAATGTCCTGGAAGGTGGCAGATGAATAGGACATTTGTCCTGAATTGGAACGAAACAATAGGACATTCTGGCGCGCAATAATAAAGCATTGTAAAACAGGAACCACATAAACACAAGCTCCCCAAGTAGCGCCAGGCGGCAGCCCTCACTCGGAAAATTGTCACTAGTTTGTCCGCGATCAACAGAAACGCAATCGGACATGTATTATATATATGACCTCTTGAAATACACAATCGGACATCTGTCCTGCTGGACAGTTTTTTCATCGGACATTTGGCCAAGTCTATCAGTCATAGTCCTGTGTCCGGGCACCAGTGACATCCCTGGTGACCGTGTTATTTTATAAGACTGTGCACACTCAAAACTTTGTTTTGGGGACCTGCAACAGTGCACGATAGAAGATGTTTTTTCTTTTGGTTACTGTTAATTCTTTACGGCATTTGAACTATTGTTGGTGACTGCAATATGAATGAATATTCTTAAACTGTGAAAGTAAAGATCATTTGGGGGGATATTGTTTTGCATTTTGCTAAATTATTTCTTATGTCAGGGAAGTAAATTACTAAATAATGGAAAGCTATTGACGTAGGCAGCATTTTTTTTCAACCACAGAAATTAATTTGAAGCAGATGACCTAAGCGAAAGCGAAAATGCGACTTGAAAGATGAGGTGCGAATCATGGCAATGAGCTGGCTAAAACATAAGCTTTAACTCTTCAGAGCCTCACCGTCACGTGACAATGACCGACACAAAAATGTACACTGTAGATGTTTCAATTCTTTCACAAAGACTCATAGGATTTTAGTAGGGTGACCTTTTGATACAAGCTCATGTACATTCGCATGGCAGAAGCCTCCATTATTTTGCGACGTCGCCTGTCGTCTCCGTCCCGCACATTACGACGTGTAAACAGACATGCCGAATTTTGCCCTACCAACCTTTCTGTTACAGTGCTGATGTGCCGAAGTGTTGAAGGTGCTTATGTACCAAACATCGACCCTCACGAATATTTCCAAACTTCAGCGAAGATAGTGAGATGTGGATGTGGATGAAATGCCCCACAGAATGCATGCTTTCATTAGAGTGATCCACAGAGAGTTGAAACGGACTGTCACCCGTGTAAGCCGAGGCTTGACCCAAAATAAGGCTATTTTCAGCAGCCACTAAACAGCCAAACGACAGTCGCACGGCAGCGGCAGCAAAAACTAAAAGTATGGTGTTATACGTATGCCACAAACTAAGCAGCAAGATTTGTTGCATGTAATTAGAGCCATACTGCTGCTCAGTTTATACACTTCGCCCATCATCATCATCTTCTTCCTGAACATCCCCGCCTCCAAGGAAGATTGGGGACGTAAAATATTTAGATCGAGAACTAGAGAGCCCCTACAAGAGGAGCAGTAGACCTCTCTCGCCAATAGCAGCTCCGTCTCAGATCCGGAATTAAAGCCTAAAACCCCCTTGGATCCAAAAGTAGAGAGAGTCTGTGGGAGCAAGGGACTGAACAGGGTCTGAGTCGACAATAGCTGCAGACCCCTAATTATTCCAGAGATAGGGCATCAAACCCCTTAGATCTGAATGCATGCATAAAAAAATTGCCCGGCCAGCTTTCGAGCCCACCCTGGATTCCACCCATGATCTAGGAGGAACACCACTGGAGCTGGCAAAAAGAGTTGGGGCAGCAAAAAAAAAAAAAGAAAAAAGTAGAGAGCCTCCATATAGACCACTTAGATCTAGAAGATAGAGCCTCAACAGATCCAGATCCTTTAGATCTAGAAGTACAGAGCATCCGCAAACCCCTTAGATCTAGAAGTAGAGAGCCTCCTCAGATCCTTAAAGTGTTTCAGGACTGGGGTGGGTCATCAAATAAGTGGCTGCTGGGTAATCTGAGGTTTTGTGCCTTCTAATCACAGTGATTTTTGACATTTTATTATACTACATGTCAGTACTGAGCAACTTGAACTGGGAACTGAAGGGATACTGATGGTGTAACAGACCGCCGAAGTGTAGACTAGCAATCGAGTGAAAAGAATAAAAAGAAATATGTTAGTTGTCACCGAGAAACTGAACCGGCGCCATACCTTTTACCTGAGGCCAGACCCTAACTGTGCAGGGAGCGTCACTGAGTGGCTTGTGCTCGGGTTGTGACAAGGACGTAATACCATACTTTGGGTTGCGGCTCTGTTTGCACCCTTCCGTACGAGCGTTTGGCTGCTTGTTGTGGCTGCTGAGAGTAGTCCTAATACCACGGCTGAGGAAGCGGAGTCCGATAAGAGTACTTTCCCTTCTTGGCCTTGACTGAAAAAAACAAACGCACGCATCGGCTGCTAACCTGAGAAGAAAAGTGTTAGCAGCAAGACAAACATACATTCCAATTTTGTACGCGCAGAGTGTTATAAGACGGGCTCTTGTCGTTAAAAGTATTACCGTAACGTTTTCTCTCAACAACGGTGGGGATACGCACCACTGAACCAGGCCAACCCCCGCGTGCACTTAGTAAACCCAGTTCAGATGAATGGTAAAACTTAAACTGAATATTGGTCACTCGTGTTTAAGAACGTGTATAAACCATAAATACAGTGATGGGGATGTATTTCAGACATTATTATTGGGTCCCATACCGTGTGCTAGTCCAGTTTCGTGAAGCGTGCCCCCGCCTTCTTTGGCGGGAAAAGTTGACACGTGATGCAAGCAGCAATGGAGACGGTGAGAATGATGACAGCCTTGTAACGATTTTAACAGAATACAGCCTTTTTTGTAACGGTTTCCTGTATAGCATGGCCTTTTTCATTACTCTGTATCAGATCTAGGGTCTCTGTGGGAACGGAGGATGTAGTAATGCCTCTGATTTGATCGCACATCGAAAGTGCAGCAGCGTGTACATGGTCGTTTCTTCCTTGATGACAGGTTGCGGTTAGCTGTAGGGGCAGGATGTAATATTTTACTGAGTTTCCATTCTCTTCGTATGCATGGAATGCGCTGCTAAGACTCTGTTTGTTTAAATAGGATACATCTCACAATATTGGTCATGAAGTATGACAGATACGTACACATTTTGGTTTTCTTTTTAACTCATTTCCTTTGCCCCCCCCCCCCCCCCCCAAAAAAAAAAAAATAAATATTAAAAAAAAAAATTCATTAAAAATAAAAATAAATAACATAAAATAAATAATAATAATAAATTTGCTGAAAAATTCCTTCATCTAAATAAACTTTGGATGTGGGCGTTTTGCTTTTTTTTTTTTTTTTTTTGTCTTAAAGCAACCTCTTTTTCACTTCATCAGCCTGAGAAAACCACCCCAAGTGAATATGAGGAGATTCGGAGGAGAAATCTGGAAGACAATAAGGCTGTGGTATGTAGATCAATTTTTAGATTTTGTAATTGGAGAAGAGAGTACAGGATGTTAATACAATCAATGCATGTCTGCAGGCTCTTGATTTTGGTTTTGTTGTTGAGTTTTCTTTGTGTTTTAACTTTTGTGTGTGTGTGTGTTGTTTTTGTTTTTTTTTAACCTTAAAGCTAAGTATACGTTAACTAATCTAAAATGTTAGTTTGGATAGGAAAGTGCAGTGAAGAACTCGGAACTGCTGGAAATTTTATGGTAATGATTTTGCTCTCACTCTGTATGTGAAGCTGGCAAAGCTGATGACTGAAATACAAGGAAAATTGCCCATGAGACCACCGATCCCCAAGGTATGGTTCACAACAATCCATCTTTAAAGTAAACAATTCAGTCTTCACTTTCACTTCATTCTGTGACTAGTGAGCAACTTGTGCCAATTTTCTATTTTTGTTTTTGTGCGTGTGTGTGTGGGGGGGGGGGACAATTTGTTGATTTCTTTCTTTTTTCTCACATTATTTTTTACCAGTATGTAATTAATTAAGCCTTGAGCTTTCATGATCACTTTACTCTTTAGCAGATCATCCTTGTCTCAAAGGGTATGCTTTAGTTTATCATATTATCACTATATTTCAAAAGACAAATTCATGGACTTTAAATGATATGAACAACAGATAATGATGGTGTGTTTCCTGTGCAGCCCAAAAGGCAGCGACAACCGGTTGACCACGATGAGAGAGGACCTGCAAGGCGAAATCCTTCTCGCCAAGCCCGATTTCATCCAACTAGAGTTGAACCCCCTCGCACACGTTCACGAAGTGGTTCCGTCTCCTCTGTGTCATCATCATCCAGTAGTACTCCCATGTCCACACCTGAGGTGCAGCTCACAAAATATGTGCATTTTCTCTCTCTCTCTCTCTCTCTCGCTCGCTATTTTTATGTGGATTTTAAGTTACATCCTGCAGGATGAGCAACTCCCACTTTGTCAAAAACGTTTTCCACAGTGGTCTTTCTAAAGTCTGTTTTAGGGCTTTACAAACTTATCATGTTGCCGTCGACCCCATGTACTGCTGGCCCTAAATTGGAGTCCATTGAGATGGCATTTAGCTGTAGCTATAGTAATATTAGTAATACATGTAGTATGTTTCATGGACACGTCACCCCATGGGTTGATCAGGCGGCAGGTGTGTGTTTAGGTTCATGTTTTGGCTCATATCTTAGTAATGAGAGCCCAGAAATGACTCATGTTTAAACAGTTTTGCACACATCTAAATGGTATCTTGCTCTTGTCACCTTCATCAGCCCAGGTCAGTCTGTGGACGAAAAAATCTTGCTTTTTGTCCTTTAAATTTTTGTGATGGAGATACCAGGGCTGGACAGATCATGTTCGTAGGAAGCGTTCACTCTCGCTTCTGAGATCAAGTGGCATTTTGGTTGGTCACTTTGAATAGGCCGAAGTGATCAGCTGCACAGCGTGAATTTATGCAGATTAACAGATTTTGTATATATTCTGGTTACTTATGGCTGTTACAATTATTCGTATTGTGGTATCAGTTTAAGGTGTTGCAGCAGTTTTCGTAGGTGTCTTGGAGTTGGAACTTGCAAGTTCCTTCCCTAGACTACAAAAAAATATGTGTTGTAAGGTATGGTTTTTATTGTTTCAAATGTATTATTTTGGGACATGCATTTCTCTTTCCCCTTCTCTCTCAACAAGAATTTATTATTTAATGGTGAATTTTTTTCTTCCCCAGAAACTTGTAGTGCGCTTTGGATTCTTCCGGAAATCTAACAGTATGGACACAGACTCCGAAGTCTTTGATGATGAGGTGAGGAGGGTGTGTTGCAAGTTATTTTCAGTGTGCAAATGTCAGTCAAATTTTCAGCCAGAAGCAAATGTTGCCATTGCTGAGTTTGTTTTGATTAACAGGCACATGCATGCAAACACACACACAAATACATTTAACTCAAATTCAGAATCTTGATTTTAAAATTTGTTTCCTTGGTTACAGGACAGCAACCTTGATCTTCCTTCACCATCTCGCAAGCCTCGTGTTTACCGAGACATACGATCTGCGGACGAAATTGCAGAGGAGGATTTGCAAATGGTCGCGACCGCTGTGTCAGACAAAAAATATGATAGCATTTATGTAAGACCATTCAGCTGCTCATCTGATGCACTGTTCTCTGTTTTGTTTTGTTTTTTGTTGTTTTTTTTTCTTCTTCTTCTTTCTTCCTTTCGTCTTTGAAAATTTGCCGTTTAGTGATTTACAATGCTGTGTGCAAAAAGAGTGATATTTGAGTTGTGATAAAATGCTCGAAATTAATGGCTTCTTTTTTTTTGGGGGGGGGGGGGGGGGGGGGGTCAGGCAGGCGTCCAGCCACATCTTTATGATAAAAATGGACCACTCCGGTGCAAAAATGCCAAAATTAATCAACCTTGTCCTAGATAGAGGACTCTGTCATTACAACTTTATCGAACAGTTTCATGTTAATAGAACAGGTTGCACCCCTTTCCCCCTTGAGGTTTCCTAACTGCATTTGTTTATTCTAAGTTGTATGTAAGACAAACAAATCATTAAAAAATGTATTCTTACAGGGAAGTACATGTCATCAGTGCAGGCAGAAAACATCAGATATGAAGACTATATGCCGTAACTCAGAATGTGGAGGTGTCCGAGGCCAGGTATGGTGTTCTTTTCCTCTGTACCTTTAGTTTACAGCAGAGGATGGGTGTTGTTGCTGTTGTTTTTAGCAAGCCAATTTACGCTGCACTAGTTTTAGTGTTTGTCATTTTGCTGGCAGTTTTTTTTTTTTTTTTTTTTAAATCTCTGGAGCTGACACATTGTATAGCACACAATTTTGGTTTTTGTAATTAACATTGTCCAGTACCTTGCAAAAATATTTTTATGCACCTGTAGAATTACACAAGAGTGTTGATAAATGCTCAGCCCAGACACTACTACTGTTAAAGATCGGTGTCCACTGGCCTACAAACAGTGTTGAAGAACTCTTTTAGAGGGTGCCATCTGAGCAATACCAGATGCCTGTGACACTGCTCCACCCAAATTCCGCCCAACATCTGGTGTCTGCCATGCAGCTAGCGATGCTTTCGCACGTACAACTTCAGTCTACATTGGCTTTGTGCATGCTCTTGGAGGATGAGAAAAGACAGACCTTCCTGTTTCCGCTTTCCTGTGTGAACGTGTACACCGCCCACACGCTGCGAGACAGTCTATCAAGCTGTTTGGCAGCACGCGGTCATGACCTGTAAACAGATCTGCTAACATTCCCTTTGGGCAGGCCAGTGGACACTCGGCTTAACTAGCCTACCCCCCCCCCCCCCCCCCCCCAAAAAAAAAATAGAAGAAAAAAAATTTTGTCATTTACATTTATTTTTGTTGTGTTCTCTACCTTTGTTTTCATATTACAATACAAAACATCTAGCACCAACTTTTCAGTTGAATGCTTATTACTTACAGCACTGTGGTAGTGTTATTGTTTATCTGTATAAAATTCTTTTAGTTCTGTGGACCGTGCTTGAGAAATCGGTATGGAGAGGATGCCAGAGCTGCATTAAAGGACCCGGTAAGTGAACGTGTTGGCTGCTTTCATGGACAGTATTGATACTCGAAAAGTCAAATTTATCTTCCGGATGGACTATTAGTCCGTTACAGTTTGTCCCCTATGGTGAGCGTCAGCGGTGACACTTAACTGTTTCCTCAAAAAAAAAGAAAAAAAAAAAGAGGATGTTTTCAACCATGTCTTTAATTTACTGAGCGTTATTTAATGCTCTTAGTAACTTGAGTCTTAGTCTTAAATATTGCTACTAATGATCCTTTTTCAGTCTACAGTGCAGTCATGTTTCTTCTTGTTTTCCCCTGTAGTGTGTGTCAGAGATGTTGATCTAAACTCATTCCTTGCATCCCATTGGGGTCCCATACCACCCCTAGACCCCAACCACATTGAATGAAATCAGTGATCGCACTAGGAATTTTGCCAGCTGGTACCCTCACTGGAAAACAGATCATACACACTGGTACCCTTGACACCGCACATTAGACGTTGAGCAGCTGAGAGTGAGAGCAGAATGGTTTGAGAGCTCAGCTCAGTATGTCTCTGCTTACAGCACAGACCACGGCCGTCTTTCACGGCCAGTGACATAGACTGACATCGTTTTATAGTTTGGAGACAGGGAGGCGGAGAAATAAAAATTGACAAACAAAAAACCAATAAATGCTGTTTCATAATTGTAGGGCTGTTGTATTTTATTACAACCAGTACATTTGACAACAGGACATATTTTTTCCCAGTATGTCCATTTTCAAATCGGTAATTTACCAACTGTGGCTGGTTAGCGTGTCCGCTATGAGTTTTCTCTCTCTCTCTTGCTGTTTGACTTTCATTTTCCCGGTGTCTGACAGAGACTTTAAGGTTGATGTATATGTTCTACTTCTAGGCTGTCTTGAGGCAAGCATCAACTTTAAAAAGTTTTTTTAAGACTTTTTTTTATGTGCAACCTCATTTGACTTTATCAATTTCATCCACAGGAATGGATATGTCCCCCATGTCGGGGCATCTGCAACTGCAGTTTTTGCCGTAAACGTGGTGGCAAAGCCAGTACTGGTATCCTGATCCATTTGGCGCGTGAACAGGGCTACGAGGATGTACACTCTTACCTTAAAAGGTGAGAGAGGAATCCGACTTGACTGCATGAGTTTGGCTTTGCTGTTGGCAAATACTGATAAATGGTTTTTGTGGATAGAGTTTGGATCAGTTTATTTATTTATTTTACACTTGTATTAAACTGAGAGCGTGTACCACCTGAATTTCCTACTCTTGTGATCTGTACCCTTATGATGGCTTATCTTTAAAGCTAATGTAAAATCTCAGCTACGGCTTTTAAAATTAAAGGGACAACCCTCTGATTTTTCCACAAAACTTTATTCTCTTCGCTATTCCTGTCAGGAAACATAGGTGAGGAAAACTGTTTATGTTCATGTTGATGTACTAGTTTGTTGCCCATTCTCAGTTGCACTGCTAATGTGTACATGTGACACTCATCTTACTCTGTTCATTCTCTGTTTGCAGACTGTCTGCTGCCAAGTGACAAGGTCCAACCACCATAGGCATTTTTTATACTCATCACCGAGTTGTTTGTACTCATGCTACAAGTAGTGGAAGTGAAATACCCTATGAACAGCCCTGTTACTAGTTCTTTTTCTTTTTTTAATCTTGATGAAATTTGGAGCTTTTGCTTTCGTAACAGATTCTAGACATTCAATTACTGTGAGCAGATGGCCTTGAAATATTATTTTATATAACATAGAGTAAGCATCACGCCAGTAGTGTGTGATCCAGCATCTGAACACGTTCCTCACAGGATTTTTTTCTTTGTTTTTGTGTGCTGTTGCTAACCACAGAAGACGTTGCTCAAGTTGCTGCTGTTGCTTACTCTGTCTGAACGCACTATGTTGCAGACTTTAGGTTTATGTCCCTTTGTAGGGGGGAAGCAAGTTTTTTTTACTTGCAGTCACAGGGCTTCACATCCACGTCAGACAACGGTAATAAACTGATTTTTTTTTTTAAATGTCCGATTACTTTCTTAGGAAGGTGGACATGGACATGTATACATGTCTTGGCATTTCTGTGCCACAATGGACAAATGTCCTGTTATTTCTGTGTCACAGAGGACAGAGTTAATGTCCTACACCTTTATGGTCAGCCAGGACATGTCCTATTGTAGTTCCCATGGACTGATGGAGATGATGCCTTGATGTGTCTCCTCTTTTTTTCCCCCCTTTTTTTTTGTAATCAGTGTGATATTTTGTAGCACAGCGGCAATTGTAACTAATGTCTAACTTATAGTAATCTCTCTTGCTTGTGCTCATTTTAATGGAGGAAGTAAACTGCAAGACAAATTTCTATACATTCACAGAAAGATTGAAGTACATGTACCTCCAAAAGTGGCGGTAGAACTAGAATCAACTGCTGTGTCATAATAGTGATATATTAGTATTCTGTTAAGAGTTTACTTTTATCTGTTTATGTGTTCTTAGTCAGATGTCTTTTAATGGTTAGACTTTTGTGCAGGCAATGATGATGACGCAATAAAAAAAAAAAATGTTTTTAGAAAAGATTTCTTGTTTATTTTCTTGGAATGGGAGCTTGTTTGCATGTGTAAGACCTTGTTTTTATTTAGTTGGAGACACCAACACAGTTCAAACACTGGAACAATTGCCATAATAGTAGGTATGACATTCAGGAGACATGGTTTTGTAGTAATATGCACACTCTAAATTGTTTTCAAACTGCACATTCATGCCAGACGTACTTGTTGGTCTTTCTCAGGAGAACCTGCAAACTATAATTATGCGTCGTCATGCTGCCTACATATGGGACATAAGACAGACGAAAACCAGAGAAAGGCAAACACTGCAGCCTCATTTTGGCCACCAGTACTAGCACATGTACCTTCTTAAGTGGACTACTCTACAGTGTGTCAGAGACAAGGTCCACAGAAAAAGAACAGACCACAATTGAAGAACTGAAAGTACTTCACATTCTCTTTGTAATGTATACCTCCATATGAAGGAGCAGCGTGTAAAAATAATTCAACAAACACACATAATCATGTATACAAAGGCAAGTGCAGGTGATGCTTTTATATGGGTGAATTCACATAGATTGTGACGTCAGTGAGCAACAACAAAAGCTTATTAATAAGGGCACATTTTCAGGGTTAAACCAAATAAAAATTGCCATGAAGCATCATTGTACATGCACAGCAAATGGGTGTCATTAAGTATAAAAATTTATAAGATAAGATAAGATAGATTTATTGCTTCTTAGTTACAATTAAGAAGAATTTGCTTTGCTCCTCTTGATAATAAAACACAATTGATATACACAAACATACCATATGAATACATATACACATTCACACACTCAGTCATTGATACTATTACCCGGTAAGTAAAGAGTTTAACTGGAGTGCTTCCACACCAGTGTATCATTTTTCATTACACTTTAATCCTGACTAAGGCAATCATTTAGGGCAATGACAGAGGATGGAATGAATGATTTCCTAAAACGTACTGTTTTCGTTTTGATACATCTCCACCTTCTCCCCGAAGGTAGCATCTCAAAAAAACCCATTCAGTGGGTGGGTGATGTCTCCCACAATTCTCATTACCTTTTTATATGAGCGGGTAGCAAAGAGATATTCCACGCTGGCTAGTTCTAAACCAGTTATTTGCTCTGCCTGTGTGACTACCTTCTCAACTTTGTGAAGATCATCCACATTGCATGATGGGTACCAAGCACAGAAGCCGAATGTCAGAATGCTTTCTATGCTGGCTCTGTAGAACATGGACAGTATCAACAGGCAGTCTAACATAGCACTACTGACTAGAAAATACGTATTCCTCCATGATTATGGACATGATATGAAAGTTCCCACACCAGATGCATGACACATTTCTGTGTACATCCCTCGCTTTCAGTTCATTCAATCCATTCACTCAAGCAAAATGTGATTTAATCATTTTCATTAATGCCGTCATGGTAAGACTGAAGCCAACATTGTTTATAAACACAAAAAACGAAAATTACTGATTTAACTGTTACGCACTTAGTGGATCGCCAATTCCGCTGCGTACAACTGATTTCCTTCACATGACCAGTTAGTAAAACTTCATATAACAGTCGGCAAGACATCCAACAAATTTGTATGGAGTAACAAGGTAGGTTATTGTACTGTTTCCTTTTCTATTGTACTTTAGTTAAATAAGAACCAGCGCTGTTATACCTGAATTTAAGGAGCACGGCAGCAAGGATTTATATCTGTGTGTGACATCGGTCATTGAGCAATTCATTTTCGGAAGGTCCAATTACTTTCTTACCAACAGGGTTGCACATTTTCCACAGCTTCTATAGGACAAAGTGTCCCGGAAACAGCAAAGTGATAGGACACAGTGTCCTGGCCACTTAGTGGCAATAAAAATTTTAATAGGACAAATGTCCGCTTGAGGTGGGAAAAATAGGACATTTGAAATTTTTACAGATCAATGTCCTGGGACCGACTTAAATGTGCAACCCTGTACCAAGGCGGACATGTGTTCTATCATTTGTCCCAGTGGACAGTATTCAGGATAATAATTGTTCCTATGGTCAACCAGAACATTTCTCCTATTGTACTATGTATACTTCCCAAGAATGTGAAGCCCTGCTGTAGCACAGTACCACAAGGAATGGATGGATGGGCGATAACTCTTTGTATCCTCGCAAGCACTGATAGTCCGGTGTGAAGTGCAAGGCCAAAAAACCCGGGTTTATAACAACGGTCACTTACCGCGATTGTTTTCTCTCAGGGATACAAGTTTGCAAGGTCTTTGTGGGCACGGATAGGTATGGCCACAGAGGTACATGTACACGTCAGTTCGCACACCGGCTAAGCTCACTTTATATCTGTCACGCCCTGAAAGCCCGGATGAACTCTGTGTAGCTTATTTGACCATCTCCGTCTTTGTCCAGGTTAGCGATGAGCTTCTTGATCTTCTGTCTAGTAACAGTGTATCCTGCTTTAGTGAGTCCAGTTAACAGTTCATCCTCAGACAACTGCCCGTCTCCATCAGTGTCCATGGAATCAAAAATGCCCCTCAGATCGCTTTCACCTGATCGTTCAGACTCGGACCTTGAAGTTGAACTGAAAAGGATGTTATCCTGTATTAGCACAGCGCGTGCCATGTGCTGGGAATGGATGAAATGAGGAGAGTTCTACCGGTATATAATTTATGTATACAAATCAGCAACATGTCGAATTTCAAGTTGTGCATGGTTGTAGTACCGCTGAAACTGATGGGCAAAATTGTGGGAGTTCACATTTTGCTGGCATGTACATGTATCAAAACAGTTTCAAAGAATAAGATTTACATTTCTCTCCACTTGGACACCATAAACTAGGGTAGTGCTGGTGCTGGGGGTGGGTGGCAAAAAGGTGCAGAAATGTTTTTTTTTTTAAATTTTTAAAAAGATAAGCGTATATTCATGCACTTTGGGTGCAGCTTCCCGCCTGCCTCCCCCCCCCCCCCCTTCCAAAAAAGCAAATGTGAATTGTTCCCCGTTGTCCATTTTAGTGGTTAATACCCCCCCCCCCCCCCCCTGTTTTAGTGGTTAATTCCCCCCCCCCCCTACCTACCCACCCACCCCTCACCTCCGAAGAAAGTAACTGATTCAGCCTTGTGCCTGCCTTGCACCCTACTTTTAAAATACTTCAGGTGTATACTGTGGTACCTGCGGCCAGTGGTACTGCTGGTGCTGGATGATGCGCTGCTTGCAGCAGACCCTCTAGATGATGAAGTCTTGTTGATCATTGCCATGGCACCTAGGAACTCATCCAGAGTGATTTTTCCATCAGAATTTCCATCCATCCACCGGAACACACTCTGCTGACCGAATGTTTGTGTTAATTTTTATAATCCTGAGGGATAGTTTTCATTGTCGTGTGTGTGTGTGTGTGTGTGTGTGTGTGTGTGTGCACTTTGCTATATATCAATGGCCTGATGATTTTCTAAGCTTTCCCCTTATATATACAAGTCTGTATTTTCGCCTTGAGATTTCAAATGAAACAATTATACCGCAGAACTAAAAAAGGATGTAAGTGCCACAGACCTGCCATGCTAAGCGCATCTGTCCACTTTCCTGATAACCGTACAATCATCTTGAAGGCCCTAATTTTAAGATTTTTTTTTTTTTTTACTGACACTCACAGATCATTCTGAGCTGTTTTTTTTTTTGGTGGCACCGAGCATCACAGCATTAATAAAGTAATTTGATTTGAATTGAATTGAAGGTCTACAAAGACTCTCGACAAGCTATAGTTTGGTTTTTTTGTTTGTTTGTTTTTTGGCCTAGCAGAGAGTTTTTGTTATGGTAACCGCGAAAGAATATCAGTTTTCTACCGCGCTCAGGTTTACCTCTTTCTCTTGGTCGGAGAGATTGTAGCCAGAGTTTCTGAGCCATATCCCCACCTCCTCTCTGGACAACCATCCGTTCCCATCAGAGTCCAGCTCCACGAACACCCTGGCGTATTCTTTGCGCTGCTCCAAGGTCAGCTTTTGGGCCATCTTGTCTTGCTTCGGCTCAGCCTGCTCGCTCAGTGGTCCCTGTCACTGTTTTTTCCAGCGTTGACCTACATTTGTGTCAGAACACAAAAAACGCTATGGCTGTCGTGTAAAATAATACCGTCTTTACCTTGCTTGCCAAACGACACGTATTGTGAGTTTTATGTACACATTCACTGCTATCTCTGCCCCTGTGGGAAAGGAGGTTTCTTGCCAATGTTCGCGTTGCGTCCCGAAGTGTTTACTTACTGACGTACCCTACGACTGACCAATGCAGTCCAAGTACATGTAGCAACGAATTCAAGTTATCGAGACCCACCTGAGCTGATAAGGAACACTTTCACAGTTGTGGACTGGGAAGCCCGCCAGATCAAAAGTAGTTTGTGTGTGTGTAAGTGCGCACTCAATGTTTCCTCCAGCGTGGAAAGGGGGTGCGTCCAACGCCGCGGGCCCTGTCTTTCAGTTAAATTTACATCACGAAGCACGCAGTTCATACTACAGTACCGTGTTGAGAAATACGCACCCGCTGTTCAAGTATTCTACGAACTCAGTAATGATCTACGTCGCTCGCACAATACGGGCCAATGAATTAGAGTATTACTTTACATCTCAGTCTTGATTTGTGGATCGTGTAGGGGGGGGGGGGGGGGGGTGACGCTGCAGTGCCACGATAATGACAAAATTTGCTCTTGTGTGTGTAAATTACCCTTGAAGGAACTCGCACACACAACAGCTGGTATATCTGTTTCACGCTCTTTTGTGACACTATGTGGACTGCTCAAACCAGCAATACCCCCTCTTAGGACTGTGACATGGTCTGAAAACTTTTAACAAGCCCTCTACTGTCACAATGTATCCGGTTACGAAAGCTGACAGGGTTTCTGAAGTGCAATTATCTGTAACGCTACCCTGAGAAAAGGCCAATTGTACAACTTTTGGACGCTCAGCCTGTACTGATTCAAGCTTACGATCCGAGCAGTCAAAGTCCAACGCTCTATGCCAACCTGGGTATCCACTGACCCCCCCCCCCCCCAAAAAAAATGCTCAAGAGAAACCACGCTGAGGCTCTGTGTATTTATAAGCCGGTAATAACATTCCATGTTTACCCTGCATAACCTACATAAGTTCACAGCAGATTTCTTAATTCCAAGTGTGCTTGGCTGCATGTCGCCTCACCCCTCCACAGACACACACGCACGCACACTGACACGCACACACACACACACACACACACACACACACACACACACACACACACACACACACACACACGCACGAATGCAGTCAGCGTAACCCATAATGAAATTTTAGAAGTTGAGGCGTTTACTTACCGAGGTGTCTGCTTGAAGTGGAGATGGAACCTCTTAGCAAAGACTAAAAATCCAACAACCAGGAAGTTCCTGTATGCTGTATTGACTTTAGGGGAGTCTACCTGCCTGTTCCAGTCGCCTAGGAATATGCAGGAGACTGACTCATTTAAAATGTTCGTCGTATTGTGAAACATTTTTCTGTTCGTGTATTTTAGTAATCTTACTCGCGTGCTGAGTGCCGAGTTATTCATGACGGGACAATGATATTGTCAAGATGACTATAAAATCAATTACTGTAAGTTAATTGAACACTCGTGTATGTGAATCGGATATACACTAAAGTTTGTATCGCTTTTGTGCACGAATAAATTATACTGACAAGTGACAAGTCGCACCCGGAAAACAACTCTCTCTCTCTCTGTCGATTGGAGATCAACAACTTCTACCGTTCTGAAATGGTCATTTTACTTCAATCACCCCCCCACCCCCCAACCTCCACCACCACCACCACCCGCCCGCTCTCTCTCTCTCTCTCACACACACACACACAGAGCGAACCAGACCAGGCTGTTTCATTCTTTCATTTTATTATCGTACACTCAAATGCATGATTATACATGTACGTATTTTTCTACAAGCTCACGACTATATTTCTAATAATATCTGGGCCCACCCATAACATGATGTCGAATGTTAGGTAGCACTGGACATTTTCAGGCAGATTTTCAAGATGTCACCGGTAATGACGCATGCTGCGCAGTTGTCGTGTTTTCCCGTCTGTTCTCAAATTGTCTGTAATTGCAAGATGAAGGTTCCCTTTTTATTGTTTGACTGATACCCCTTGATATTTTAACCACTGTTTAAAAATAAGTCTGCTGGTTATAGTAGCAACCCCACCCCCTCACCACCCCTACCCCCCTCTCCCCCAATAGCAGGCTTACTCAACTGAACAGTAAAGTTTGATGCCAAGTCAATTACGCTTTTAGTGTCTGTTCCACACATACATGATCAAACATACATGAAGCACAACACCAAGAACTGAGCAAACAGAAAGTTTGATGCCAAGTCAATTACGCTTTTAGTGTCTGTTTCGCACATACATGATAAAACATACATGAAGCACAACACCAAGAAGCAATGAAGATTTTCTGATTTCAGTACTGTTAGATACATTGTCATAGGACAAGGACTCTCTCTCTCTCTCTCTCTCTCTCTCTCTCTCTCTCTCTCTGTCACACACACACAAACACACACACACACACACACACACACACACAGCTACAGCGACAACACCAGCAAGAAGTGTTCAGTTGCTATATAGGTTAGAAATCAGTGCTGGTCCCACACTGTGGAACTCTTTGCCAGAGCCTCTATGGAAAGCTCCGAAGACCCAGCCATTTAAAAAATTCTTCTCCACCGAGACTTTCTGACACTGCGAAACACAGTCTCTCTCTCTCTCTCTCTCTCTCTCTCTCTCTCTCTCTCTCTCTCTCTCTCTCTCTCCCTCCCTCCCTCCCTTTTACTTCTAGGCCCAACGAGCATGAACTTTGCTCAAGGAATATTTCTGTGTTTCATCAGTGGACATTAGACTGGACTGGACTGCACACACACACACACACACACACACACACACACACACACACACACACACACACACACACACATTTTTCGCCCATCAAAATGTGTACAATAATATTTAGTCAAAAAGCACAACATTCCTGTACTGCACTTTAAACCAACTTTCACATAAAGACAGAGTCTACAAAGTACAGACTACAAATCTGCTTTACCCTCGTCTTTCTACACTACATTCTAAAACCACGATTTGTTTTAGGCTAAAAATGTGCGAAGTGTGCAGAGATAAACACGGCTGTCTACTGATAATTTACAGGTTTATGCCAAAAACAGCGCAAACTTCTACTCGGGTTCCCCGCTATTGTATTCTTGACTGGCCTTTTTTTATTTTCATTTCATATCTTCTTCATTAACAGTTTGTTAGTTAGTTAGGGCTTAACGCCGCGCAAGCAACAAAGGCTAATTCGCGGCTCATGAAAGTCCCGTCCTGTAAAACATAAAATTCCCGCGTTAAAACAAGATGTAAATAAATATTAAAAATCTATCGGGTCTAAATGAGAAACTTCTTTCAAGACTAAAAAAATTTAACATAGGTGGTGAGTGAAAGACTGAATATCTGAGAGGTCTTCTTCATTAACAGAAGCTGATTAAACGACGATAAAAACAAATATGTCACATACTGTGACATCCATGTAAATATAATAATAAAAAATAATTATATCAAACTACCACACACACAAACTCAACGACAACAGCAGTAACTGAACGATTAGGTTTCTTTGAACACCACAAGGTAGACGTGACAAATACACCAATGAAAACGCCTGTGCAAACAAGTGCCTTGTCTAACGCGACAAAAGCGTCAAGGAAAATCCTTGTGTCAACAAGAGTCTTGTCTAAACGTGCCTAGTCTTCGAACTAGCTTCCGACTAGTATCGGTCGCTGAACAACACTCCTCAGTTCACAGCTTTGACGGCGACACGGAACGGAATATGTCCAATACCGATACACGTCGCCTCAGTCACATTTCATCGCAACGAAAACGTTCGTCGTGTTGGTACTACTGGGCTCGAACCATTCAAAGCGATGACGTTGTTCTGAACATCCGGATTGATCGTTGGTAACACACGCCGTACAATTTACACTTAAGTACACTCCCCCCCCCCCCCCAAAAAAAAAAAAAAAACCTGCACATTAGTGAACATGGTAGTTACGTGCTTTCTCCATCATGCCACCCAGTCCTGATATTGTAGGTCATCTCTTATCAATGTGATCGTAAGTCACCCTCTCATGTCACCGGCTGTAAGTCACCCACACAAGACATTGCGGTTTACTCAGATCATTTTAAATCGCTCACGTGCACACATGCGTCAAACACAAGCAGTACGCGCTCCCTGTCTTCTCATGCTTTTGCCGCATAGTCAGGATGTTACCAAGGACTACGAACTGTAGTGAGTTCCATCGCTGACGATCTTGTCCCACTGGACGTTGTTCTGTGGTATGACACGCTAGCATCAGGGTCACCACAGTTTTGCTTGCACTCACTGATCATTTTCCCACATAGTGGAAAAACAGCATCACTACCACACAACACTTCGAGCTCCTCACCACCAGCAACATCAACCAGTATCTATAGCACCCACGGTGGTTAACCTCATATCTGGAACATGCAGATGAACTCCTCGAAGCTGATCTTGCCGTTGCCGTCCTTGTCCAGGTCACTCACGAGTTTCTTGGCCTGCTCCCGGGTGAGGTGGTATCCGGCATGCTTCAGCCCGTCCATCAGCTCCTTCTCGCTCAGCATCCCGTCCCCATCCATGTCCATCTGCTGGAACGCCCGCCGCAGCTTGGCTTCTCTGTGTGCAGTAAATAAACGATAGTAAAAGTGATGATGACGATACTACTACTACTACTACTACTACTACTACTACTACTTGTAGTACTAGCGGGGCGCCCGGACAGCCGAATGGTAGAGCGTTGGACTTTCAATGCTCGGGTCGTGAGTTGGACTGACTCCCGGCTGGGGCTAAATATTGTGCAGGCCTTTTTCTCGTTGCCCCCGTCACCCGTATGTGGTGGAAAAGGACGTTAAACTCCCAAACACCTCCCCCCTCCACCCCTTGTAGTACTAGCAGTACCACTTTTATTTCCCTAGGACAGACCTATCTATAGTCGCCCCCCCCCCCCACACACACACACAATGAAAATAATAATAATAATAATAATAATACGCTTTATTTCGTCCGAGAATTACCTCTAACCCCCCCCCCCCCTACACACACACACACACACACACACACACCACCTCCACTACTATCATCACCACCCACAAACAACAATGATCCCACATCCCGCCACCTCGCTTCTACTCATCTTTAACAACAACATACGATAACTAGATAACATCTAGCATCTCTGCTTCTCCCTCCAACTCACCCCACCACCCTCCACAGCCTGTTCCTGTCTATAGCCGCGAAATAAGTCTCTGTTGCGTTAAGCCCTAAATAACTAAATAACTTACTGCTTCTGTTTCTAAACGAAAATCCCATTCTTTTAAAAATCGAGGCAATGCATCTAAAGACGGACATCTTTGCGCGTCTGAGATTGACTCACTTTTTTGCTTTTGGGTTGCTTCGTTCTACGTGTTTGACGCAGGCTAGGAACTCGTCAAACGTCACGTGACCATCGCCGTTTTTGTCAATGGCCCGGAAGGTGCTCTGAAGAGAAATTGAAATAGAAAGGAAAAAAATACAGCCACTCTTGCAAAAATAATAATAACGTAAACTAATGAGAAAATGGCAGAATTAACCTGCTTCCACCAGCTTCCAGTACTCTTGTCATACTGAGTGTGAAGGTAGAGCAGGGACACCCCCCCCCCCTCCACCGCTGCACACACACACTCTCTATCTCTCTCTCTCTCTCTCCCGGCCCAGCTCACCAGGAATTTCTTTAGTCACTCTTGCATTGAAAATGATATACACCAGATAACCAGCCAACCAACCAACCAACCAGCAAGCAAGCAAACCAGCCATGACTCTTCAACATACCCGTGCCTGTTCGTCGGTGACTTTGTAGCCGAGGCGGCGAAATCCTTCCGTCAGCTCCCTCTCGTTCAGCCAGCCGCTGCCGTCCTGATCCATGTCCAGAAACACCTGGCAGCAGTACTGGCGTTCTTCCTCTGACAGGTGCGCCATGGCAGATTGTAACTGGGTTAAGGTTGCGCACGTGTACGAGACCTCCCTTGAACTCTCTTACTCTGCTGAAGAAAAAGGAAAAAGTTCCGATTTTAACCGGGTTAAGGTTGCGCACGTTTAATAACAATAATAATAGGTCTTATAAAGCGCTAACAGTCTGCTCAAAGAACACTCAGTGCGCTACACACACATTCTCACGCATACATGAAACATGAAACACTAAGAGTGTGTGTGTGTGTTTGGGGGGGTGGAAGGAGGAGGAGGGTAGATGATACTACAGATCATGTGTGCTATCTTGAATAGGTGAGTCTTTAGTTTTGACTTAAACTGTGGGAGGGTCTGGGTGTTCCTAAGGGAGGGAGGCAGAGAATTCCTTTTCGGTTGAGGAGCGGAGAGTACGAGATGGTTCATAAGTGGTAAGCTTGTCGTAAAGATGCTGAGGAAGGGACTGCTCAAAATGACGGAAAGACAGTTTTGCAATTTTGCACTTGATGCGGTATACAACGGGCAGCCAGTGCAATTCCCTTAACAGGGGTGTGACATGGTCGCGCTTGCGCTTCCGAAGAATAAGCCACGCTGCACTGTTCTGAACGCGTTGGAGCCACAGACGTATAGAGATAGACGCACCGCGGTGCCGGAAAAGTGACGCCGCCGCGCGCCTTGTTGCTAGTACCTGGAAGTGCCAACTGTTTACATAGCGCGCATAGCATTGGCCAGACGCTATCAGTTGTTTACATAGCGCGCATAGCATTGGTCCGCTTTATCTTACGTCACATTTCTGATGACGTCTTTCTAAAGAACTTTGTATTTCGAACGAGGCGTCCTATACACAGAGCCTCTGAGTTCTGGTATTAGTAAGATGGCCGCGATAGCGACACTCGCAAGCAGCGGTGGCAGCGTGCGGCGGTGCGTCTATCTCTTTACGTCTGTGGTTGGAGCCGATTGATCTGGTGAGCGGGTAAACCAGCCAGAGCCGAGTTACAGAAGTCAAGCCTTGATGTAATATAAACCAAACCTCCCTTGAACTCTCTTACTCTGCTGAAGAAGGAGGGGAAAAAGTTACGATTTTAACTGGGTTAAGGTTGCGCACGTGTACCAGACCTCCCTTGAAATCTCTTACTCTGCCGAAGAAGAAGAAAAATGTTCAAGGTCTTCCACGTTGAATGATGAAAGGACCTACTTGCCTGTCAAATACATGTCTATTAGGCTCTACTAAATGCAGGCAAAACAATCATACACGAATATTAGGGGGGAAAAAACAACACCCGAACAGATAAGACCAATGAGCGATGAGAAATCCCCTAGTGTGAATTAAGTGTTGGCACACGGACACACCCGCACGCAGACAGGTACGTCCTATAAAGAGCAGACTGTTCCTCGCTTATACGTGTCTTTATAAGTGAATAAATCTATGAGAAGATTTCCATGGCCTCAAGTAGAAACAATCCGTAGAAGACTTTACTAAACAACCCAGCCAGAGAATTTGCAACATCGAAACGGCAAACCAGCAAAGGCAGCCAAATGGACTGTCAAAATGCAAAAGCTCTTTACGTTTACTCGTATCACTGTTATTACATGATCTTCAAATATACCGTCACTGAAAGTGTCCAGCATGCCTTCAAATACCCCCCCCCCCCCCAAAAAAAGTCACTGTTGGCCTTTCGGTCAAATAATGATGAGACTACTACTACTACTACTACTACAAATCTGCTAAAGCACAAGGCGTTGGAACTGAGCGCACGCAAGCTAGTACGTGAAATGTGCCACAGACATAGACCTATATCAGAGAACCGGCATCAGCCGCCAATTTAGACTGACGTGTTGCAATACAACGCAACGCAACGCAACGCAACGCAACGCAACGCAACGCAACGCAACGCAACGCAACACAACACAACACAACACAACACAACACAACACAACACAATCTCACCAAAGCGAACGAAAGCAAAGCAAGTCTGGTCCTTGTACTTGCAAACACTATACACTACTCGCACGGCACTGAAGAACACAACAGCGACTGACTTCGATCTCCAATGCCCAGCCTCTACTGCCCTAGATGAGGCGCAGCCTGCTTTAGCTGACGAGGTGCGCTGGGCCTTCTGACAATCTACAGATGATCTGACACATAGCCACACAGGACAAGATCGGTTATCGCTGCCGCTCGATTACAGACCCATTTGCAAACATAACGATTCTGGCGTTTGTCGCCTGACGCTGGTATTGCCTCTGTGGTGTGTTCCAAAAGTGTAGGGAGTCCTAATGGTAATTGACAGCGAAATATATCAGCTCACATTCGTCCTTCGACAGTGAAAATGCTCAAATAAAGGACAAAAACGCATGTAAATAAGGGCAAAGTATGCGGTACGTGTATCCTCCTTCCAGTACCAAACCACCGCCTCCCCTCCCCTCTTCCGAAACTCAAGCAGTGAACCCTGTGTTGGTAAAATATTAATATGGTATCACTGATCAATATATTGATATTAGTTTCTTCTAACTCATGCCATTGGCATTGTCCATAAGTGCGGGTAAAATAAACCCGTTTACAAGAAAACCTGCAGTTTACATGTGCACTTGTGAATTTTCCTACAATCGCAATTTCCTTCTGTCTGTGAAAATCAGAGTTATTGATTTCCTTTGCTATAACACTGAAAACGAATTGTCAGTGTCAAAAAACAAAAAACAAACAAACAAAAAAAGAAACTGAACTGTGGAACGGCTGTTATTTTTTGGTGTGAAACAAATGATTTCCCTGCCATTACGATTTACAGACCAAAAATGTCAGTCCAGATTTTGTTTAAGTCAGTGCGGGTTTCACAGTTAACAATATCCGGTTGTCTTTTTCCACCTTCTTGATTTCTTTGCGGGAAATTTATGTCAAAAAAATCTTTCTAAAAATACCGGCGTCGCTGAATTGTGGAAGGATCTTCTTTTCGGAATTTGTTGTGCAAAACAAAATTAGTTATCTTCTTCGACCTTATTTCGATTTGTGCGTGTGTGGGGGTGGGGGGGGGGATCAGTGACTTACGCAATGATTTCTCAGTTGTGAATTTCGCAATGTTAAAATGTGTCCATGTCAAGCAAAATTGATTTGCGGGCAGAGACCGTTCTCGTGTTTGCATTATTGATGCCTGACAACGTGCACGACAGGTTTTCACCTGTCCTTTTCTTTCCTTTTTTTTTTCCTTCCATTTTTCAGCGACGATTTGAACAGGGTTCTTTATGAAACACATAAATTGTGCAAATAAACAAAGATTTTAGTGTGAATTAGTGGTAAGAACACTAGGGTTCTGGGCCCGTATGTAAAGTCGAGGATAGGGCTTTTAGCCCCGGGTCAGAGTCTAACCTCGAACTAAACTAGCTCTAGGGTTAAATTTTCTGTTGTTTTTTTGTTACAAATCAGGAAGCGGGCCCATTCCAGGAAGGTGCCTGAGCCGTTATAGAAGTTTCGTTGTTTTTTGTTTTTTGTTGTTGTTGTTGTTTTTTTTTCTTCCTTTCTTCGCTTCCTTCTTTATTTAATTTTGCTTTTGGGTTTCTTTTGTCCTAGTCCGGGTTAGGCCCGTAGCCGTGGGTTAAATTAACCTCGACTTTTACATACGGGCCCTGGTGATATCGACACGATTTCGATCCTGAGGTTTAGGAAAGGTTGGTAGGTTGTTTGAGGGTTTCGCCGCTTTCGCCACCACATACGGCTACTAACCACTACCTGAATGTACTGAAGTAAAGAGGGTGGTGCGTGATGGACCAAAGATGACTCGGTATCACGAAACACGTGTACAAATTAACGATTTTGAGTGAAAAAACAAACAAACAAACAAACACTAGGTCTCTAGTGATAGGGACGAGTTTTAGATCCATACGCATGACTTTTCACGAAGAGGGTGGTGCGTAAGTAGTCAAAGATGACTCGGAATCACCGAAAACTTAATGTTTTAACCGCTTTAAGATGTGTTTCATGTTGACTGCTGTTATGAAATTGCTTTTGTTTGTTTGTTGTTTTGTTTGTTTGTTATTTCGTGAAACTTGCTGGCGCTAACAGGACATCTGGTTTACCATTTGGAAAAAAAATAAAACATGCGGATGCAGAACCTGAAATGGGGACATTTAAATACATCACGCAGTGCCTTCAAATTTATGGCTGCTATTTATAACGCATTTGGCAATACCCACAATGGTAGGCAGCAGGACTGACCTCCCCTCTAACGACAACCGTCAGATCTGAATCTAATATTCAGTTGTAAACACCCAAGCAGACACACCTTTAACCGTCACGCTCTAGTTCACAACAATTTGATACACAGTCTGCGGCCCACAGTGTCAAGTTTCTATCCCCTGTGTCGCCGTGTCGGGCTTGTCACGAACAAGGTAGCCATTACATAAACGGCAGGCCACGATTCCCGCCACTGTGGTCCCAGAAGTCCACAGAAATATCAATCATCCACGAAACCGTAAATGTCAGAGTAGCACTACGTGGTTTGCCCCGACTAACGCGGAACTGGTATACGCAAGTGCACATGGGGAGTTAATCGATATGGCGGAGTTTTTCCCCTTGCCCGAAACTTCGATTCAAAGTTTTGACGACGGATAGAACCGAGATCAAACCATGTTCTTGAAATGCGAGCTTGCACACGTGTTTTACGCTGAGGTCATGTGTTGGGCTGTTGGCGAATGTAGTTTTCTGTTGATATAAGGCCGGGTTTGGGGTTGGGTTTTTTTTTTTTTTTTTTCTTCTTTCTTTCTTTTCTTTCGTTTTTTTTTTTTTTTACGCGGGGGGGCCGGGGGGGCCGAATGGCAGAGCGTTGGACTTCTCATGCTCGGGTCGTGAGTTCGTATCCCGGCTGGGGCCAAATATTTGTGCTGGCTCTTTCATCGTTGCCCCGTCTTTGATATCATCCGTATGTGGAGGAAAAGGACGTTAAACCCCAAAACACCCACCCACCCTTTTTTCTTTCTTTTTTTTTTCGCACAGACAAACCGTTATCCAAGGAGTGCAGTCTCCGGTCCTATTCACGGCAACATGGAAACACGCGGTGCTACTTTTTCGTCCCGCTAGCGAAAAACTTTGTGTGTGTGCGCGCGTGCGCGCGTTAAGCGCAGTGATTCTTTGCATTTGGAGACCAGTGCTCTATAAAAACTATGTATTATTATTTTTACTGGATTGCGGTTTGCCGGCGTCAGTGAAAGACAGGGGCTGCGTATCAACCAGAAATCGAGTTAAAATGCCACTG
>JACVVK020000068.1:1255000-1287500 GCA_018292915.2 Batillaria attramentaria
TCGTTGAAAGCGCGTCGGAGCTTTGCCCTCCTGAAAAATGATATACAGTTATCACAAAGAGCCATGTCTGGTAGGGTGTTTCGTGGGGTGGGGGGGGGGGGGGTGTTAACGTGCGTTTCCACGACTTCAAGCTGATGTCAGACAAGACAGCAAGGCTAAAGCCAGCATGAACTGACGTTGGGCTCCCGGTCGGAATTTGAACTCACGACCCGTGCATTGTAAGTCCAACGCTCCACCAGCTCGGCTTTCAACCCCATCTAAACTTTCTGTATGCCAGAACTTTTTCTCAAAGGAACAAAACCGACACATGGACGTGGCAAGGGAGCAAACTGCATCGTGATCGCATTGCAGATCTTGCGATTTGTTTTTTCTTTTTACCCAAAAAGATTATTGAGAAAAAGTACAAAGTCTTACTTGTCTGCTGCAGGGTGGGCCTCAGCAAGGATAGCCAAAAGAATGAAGAACTCATCCAGTGAGAGATACCCATCAACGTTTGTGTCCAGAGCTCGGAACAGTTTCTGTGTAGAGCATAAAAAAAAACGTTCCAGGTATTAGATACAGATACAGATAACTTTATTGTCCTTAAAACAGGAAATTTGTCTTCGGCTTCACCGACAAGTAAAGGAGATCTGAAATTATACAAGGAGCTTGGCTCATAAAATTCTCTCTCTCTCTCTCTCTCTCTCTCTCTCTCTCTCTCTCTCTCATTCATGCCTCCAGCTGCAGCAGCACCATAACTTATAACTTACATAAAAACTCCAGAAATAACAGTAGTAAAGTCAGACTATATGACTAAAACATTTGTAAAAGACAGCTCCTCAAAGAAATGACGTACAAATTAAGCATCACGAATTCAACACACTTATTGCACAGGGTAAGAACGACTTTTTAAACAGGTTTTCACGGCACACAGGAACTCTAAAACGCCTACCACTAGGCAATCTTTCAATATGACGTTTGCATGATTCCTATAGTTTCTGATCTACAGTATGTACATATTTTATTTCAAACCAAGAAACAAATTTCATATGGTCTTGATCACTCAAAAAGCAATATGGATAAATATTTTGTTGTTATTAATATTAACTCCAGTATTTGTCAGCATGTGTGCTTTTCTGTGAGTGTGGTGCGTATGTGCGTGCGCGAGACACGTATGAAACGCGTGAAATACGTATGAAATGCGCACAGAACACGTACGGAGCACACGCGAAACACGTATGAAACGTATTTCGGATGTGCTTCTGAAGTCCACTAATATCTGACCTCAGCATCGGTGTCGCTCAGGTCCTTTATGCCGAAGCGGTCAAGTCCCTTTTTCAGCTCCTCCCTGGAGAGGCGGTGGTCCCCGTCCTCGTCCATGGCAATGAAAATGGCTGCGATGACCGCGCGGTCCTCCATAGTGCATGAGTACGACTTGGAGCTCATCGTGTTCAGGTGACGTAATGCTGATCAGGCGGCAGTTGTGCAAAGATGTTGCTGAGGAGAAGCAGACATGAGCATGAGGTGACGCACGTCGTGCCGTATGCACAGCCACAACAGAAGGATACTGGAATCTAGTCTGTTGTCTTCTTAGCGTTCTTCAAACTCGCTGCTTCCAGGTTTCCTAAGCCAACTTACGTATTGGGACAGTCTCGCTCGTGAGAGCACCTGTACGCTCGAAACATTCTATATATTCTATATTGATGATTAGAAGAGCTCTTGATGCGATACAATGTTGTTCACACTTTGCGCAACGGGTCGAACATTCAAATTCTACCACTAGGCGGTTGGTGTTGCTACAACACTCTCGCTCAGTGTGTTAGCCGCGTCATTGACTACGCTTCTGTTGGTTCGGTGCCAGCATTTGAGATGCTGGCACTGTGCAAGTCCTAAGTCGTGTGGTGCTGGGCACCACAAAAACGGCTCGGAGCAATCTGTGAGCATAAAAATCATTAAGATTTGGCCTTAAGACCTTTTACACCACTCGCCAGTGCAAATTTTCAGTGAGTTAAATTCGAGTGTTTTACGTCCGAAAATAGTAAGGAAATAGACAGCGAAAATGTGAGTTATCGATTTCCATAACCCACTCAGTGGTTTACACGTTCACAAAAACACACTCCAGTTACGTCATTAGTCAGTGGCCCTGAGATGGAGATTTCTGACCTTCTGCTACAAAACGCTGAAGATGGATGAAAAATGAAGTGATGTTGACTTCATTTGGAAAGACAAAGCACAGAACAGCAAAACAACAAACCAAACTCTACCTGGAAACGCGTAAACAAGACAGATAACCATCAGCATCGCCACAAAACGCCGCAAAGGAGGCTCGGTAGCTACACATAACAATCGAACCATCTCGGGGTTAGTCTTTCGCCGTAAACCGCTCGAACTAATCATGTAAGCTCTATTTAATGTTCTATTCTAGCGGAGATGTCCTGGACTACAGCTGACGGTGAATAAGTCGGCTAGTTAAGAAGAAAGTCTTCAAACCATCTTCCTGCTGCGAATAAAAGCGACATAAAAGGGACAAAAACCACTTAACTTTCACAAAGGACGGCACGGGTCAGCGTTTCGGCTTTCGCCTTCCTCGGGACGAAACGAAATCTTCCTTGTTTGTGTCCTTTTGTGTGCTTTTATTTGCTTCACTTGTAACCACTTCGCAGTCATTACCGTTTCCTTTTCCATCTTCCTACGATCTAACTTTCCCCTCATCACTTCAACTGATAACAAAAGAAATGCTCTGTTGTTGCTGATGTTGATGATGCTTTTTTATTTTTCTTTGCCAAACAGCTATACGTAAAATCACCGGAATCATTTTAGTGGTCCACTGTATACATACCGCTGAGCAGAAAGAGCCAAAGCTTTTTGCGTACCTTGTACAAAGCCCGGGCGGAATTTGTTAGTAGACTCAATCAGACCAATCAGGCCCGCTGGACGTCAGTCAACTGGTGTGCTCAAATGTCAAATGCATTCACATAATAAGTCAGCGACCAGTATTACAGGAGTGCATACTCTGTATAGCGCATAATTTGCATTTCGAGACACGGGGTGTAGTCAAAACAGACGGGAGTGTTTCCGGTGCTACTCCGCTTCAAAAGTAGCACCGCCAGGATAGAGTGTTTTTTCTTCTTTTTCTTTTTTTTTTTACTATTTAATTATCCCTTTCGGGAAATTCGGGCTGCTTCCCTCGGGGGAAGCGCGTCGCCGTGGTGCAGCGCAACCCAATTCCTATCCTAATTTTTTTTACCATTTTGCTGGGGAAGGAAAGCCGGATAACCCGGAGAGAAACGCCCGATGAGCAGCCTGGTAGCCAGGAAAAACCGGTATCACATATCACAAGCTCGACCTGGGCTCGAACCCACGCTTCATCGCCATGACACTGGTGACGCCCGTTCAGTAGCGCGGCGGCTAAATCCGACGCGCTACCTATTAGACCACCGCTCACCCCCAAACAGTAACACCAAGTGTTTCCCTTTTAAAATTTTCCAGCGGACAGTCCTTTGTTCCCGATTCCGCACAGGTGTGCGTATTAGTGCCCACAAAACTCTTACACTGACGCAGGAATTTGAGAACAGCGTGTCAAATGGGACGCACGGGGTTTTTGTTGTTGTTGTTTTTGGTTGTTTTATTATTATTATTATTATTATTTGTCTCGCCGTGACAAACAGTATTTTTCCAACACTCTCCCGGAAACTCGATGAACAAAAAGCAATCTGTAACTAGCAGCGGACACTCGCAGCATCGCATTTCCGCTGAGTGTGCATAACAGACAGAATCTGACTGGCTTAAGCACTCTAGGACACTTTTTGTCCAGTTATAATGCTCTATATTTGGCAAGCGTGCGGGTTCCTCGCCTTGCCGATTCGCTATGCCTGACACGCTACAACTGACATACATCTCTCCTACTTAAATACTTTTGCAAACAACAACAAGAAATGGTTTTGAGTTTCAGACTGTTTATACCAAAAAGACTATGGACTCTCAACGTTTACATAAGGACTCTTTTCTATAATTCTGTTTTTGTCATTTTCTGACAAGACTTGACAATATACCTATCTAACATCAAGCACAAGCGGAAAAGGTAAGGTAAACATTAAGGTAAAGTAATTCCAGGATAAACAAAAGTGAACAAAACTAGCATTAGCTGACAAAAAAAGCAGAGCCACAAACAAGATACAAGAATACACACACACACACACACACACACACACACACACACACACACACACACACACACACACACACACACACACACACACACACACACACACACACACACACACACACACACTGTCTTGGGTAGAGTCGGGTTACATGATCAACAGAAGGACTCTTTAAAAAAAATGAAAAAAAAATATGGAGGGAGGGTCCCGAGGACCGGCATTGTATTTTCGAATCACAGGCAACACTGGGTTCTGTCGGCGTGAAACTAAGAAAGGGGCTGTGTCCTTTAGATACAGATTATACTACAGGGCATATGTATACATGTATGTATTTATTGTTATAGTGTGCACAAGCTTGCTGTCCTCAGTCCTCCACATGTCCAGTTTTTGTCTTAGATATATATGCTCCTGGTTTCTATTTGCCTCCATGGCCTTTGACTGTGGCATTACTCTACTCATATGTCAAGTTATTTCATGTATGCTTATAATGCATGCACAGTGTTCTCGTCCTTGTCATTGTATAGTTTATATAGTGATGTTGCCAGGATTTTTTTTCTTCGGCGATTTAGCCGAAACAGCCATAAAAGTTTCGGCTTTTCACAGAAAGTTTCGGCTCTCTCTGCCGAAGCAGTTTCACAAGTTTTTCGACCAGGTTCCCTATTGTTACGTGCTCCCTCCACCTCCATGAATTAAAGATGTTCTGTAGATACATATCCTCACCGAAAGTTGCGTTTTCTTGGAAATTAGTCCAGCCAGCACAGGAATCTCGCAGAAACGAACATAATCGAGCCGATTCACTCGTGAAAACTTCGGCCCGGCCAGCCGACATGACAGACAGATTATCGTCTTTTTAAAATAAAATTCGGCTTTTAGCCGAGATCCGACCCCCAAACGACATCCCTGTTAAAATACCAGAAACAGAATTGAAAAAAAAAAAGAAAAAGAAAGGGGCTGTTTATCAGCAAGACTAACAATACTGACCAATAAAGCAAAGACGTATGCATGCTCATATTTCAAACATACAACATTATGTGAGAGCAATCATCGTCGAAACTTTCGAAGCGGGGTAGCACCCGAAACACTCCCGTCCGTTTTGACCTTCACCCCCGTGCATTAGCAAACAGTAGAAGAGGAGGGTTTAGTGAATGTACCAGTAGAAGGTTTCGCTATTGCAAAATCGTCTTCAGGGCCTGTATGTAATAGTCGAGTTAGGGCTTTTAGCCCTGGGTTAGAGTCTAACCTCGAACTAAACTAGCTCTAGGGTTTAATTTTTTTTTTAAATCAAGAAGAGGGTCCATTCCAGCAAGATGCCTAAGCTGTTATAGAAGGATTTTTTCTTCCTTTCTTCGCTTCCCCCCTTTTTTTTTAAAATCTAATTCAGCTTTTGGGTTCATTTTGTCCTAGTCTGGGTTAGGCCCATAGCCGTGGGTTAAATTAACCTCGACTTTTACATACGGGCCCAGATCTGTTTGTATCTATCTAGGGCCATGCCAAAAAGCAGGCCGCGACAAGTCTTGCGCAATCATAGGTTTTGTTGGATGATCCAGACACCTTGGACTTTGGAGAAACAAGCTCAAATGTTATATGCACGTAATAAATCAGTGACCAGCAGTAAAGGAGTGCGTTCTTATTCACAAGCCAAGATTTGCATAAGCAAACAATTCAGCCCGACAGAGACAGAGTTTGTGAAAGTAGGTTATGTCATTGCAAAATCGCGTGCGTGATCTGTTTGTACGAATGGCCATGCCGAAACGCAGGACGCGTCGGACAGGTCTTGTGCAAACACTGGTTTTGCTGGCTGATCTAGACACAGAACTTTGGAGAAACAAGCTTTTCAATGGTGACAGGATGATCAGTGGATTGCAAGACATGTTGAATGCTGAGCTCTCTTGCTTCTGTAGTAGATGAGAAAGGACGTTAAACTACCCAAGAACCCACCCACCCTTCCGTAGTAGAACGGTCTAGTGTTTCGGCTTTTTTTTTAAGTTTTGTTTTTGGTATGAACAGACATGTACAGACAAGGTGAAGGCGAACAGGCATGGATGTTTCAGCCTTAGTAGTTATAAACTAATTAGGCATGTCTAATCACTCGTGAAGCACATGGAGTAGGTAACAAATGAGCAAGAAGATCATGCATAACACTGAGCAGGCGAACAATATGAAGTGGTAGTAACATTTTGAGCGGGTGGATGCTGCAAGACCACTTACTGAGCCAGACGTTTCGGCCCGTGTGAACCACTGGTCATATGCTGGTGTCGCAATGCGAGTAATGAAGATCTGTCGGTCTCACTTTTATGCAATGTATGTATAGTGGAGCAGGTCTGTTTTAAAATAAAAATGAACGTATGTTTGTCCTTTTCCCGACTGGCCTAGGATATTCTTTCTTTCTTTCTTTCTTTCTTTCTTTTTGCCCACTGCTCAAACGGTAGCCTATATCTGTATTTAAGCTACAATCACGTACTCATATATCTGCATTTCTTTCTGTTTTGTTGTTGTTGTTGTTTTGTTTTGTTTTTTGTTGTTGTTGTTGTCGAGTTGATGGGGTTTTGTTGTTGTTGTTGTTTTGTCGTGAGGGGGTGGGGGTTAGGGCGGGAGCAGGGGAGGTATGTGGGGTGGTGGTGAGAAGGGTGATGGTGACGAGGAAACCGTTTCCTGCTGGTATTTGATATCCAAATCATTACATTACAGTAAATCGAAAGTCAAAATTTAATGAAAAATGCTGGAAAATAGCATACTCATCATGTGCATCATGTCATGTACACGACCAGTGTGAACAACTCCTTAGAACCAGATTCCGTAGTAAATGAGACGAGTCGTGTCCCTTCCTTCAGAGGTCATGTAAGGCATCTCGGCGCTGTCTTTGCTTTACCCAATGGACTGAGCAAAAATATAAATATGTTTACCCTCTTTATTGCGCTTCCCATGGTGACTGCAAGCGCATGGTAACTGTAAGACTATGTGGCTCAGTTTAACAGATACAAATGCAGTGTTCTACGCACAAAACTCACATACTGACGCACAAATTTGGGAACAGAGCGTCACACGGTACGCACACATTTGGTCCAGACAAACAGTATTTTTCCAACTCTCTCCCGGAAACCCGGTGAACAAAAAGCGATCTGTAACTAGCAGCGGACACTTGCAGCATCGCATTTCTGCCGAGCCATTGTGCGTAACTGACAGAATATGAAGTATGGACCCTTCAAATTTACAAAAGGACCCGCGAAAATATGGAGAGAGGGTCCCACTTACCCATGTATTTTCGAATCACAGGGGAACACTGCGAATGGCATGTTTGCGTGCCGAAATGAAATCGCTTATGATACTTCCTCCCACTTGCGCCAGTATCAGATGGACAATCCGGCCGCTCAACCGTGACAGTCATACATACTCCTATTGCATTTGCCATGGCCATAGCCATAGCCGGCGCGTGAATTCCGATACGCTGAGTAAACTGGCCCCTTGTACTTTACACTTATTCACAATTACGATAATCATGATCGCGGGAGGGTTGGCACTCAGTGATTCGGTTATTATGTACTTGGGATTTCATCTCGTGGTCGCAACTGAGATTTTAAGAGATGTGTGTGTGTGTGTGTGTGTGTGTGTGTGTGTGTGTGTGTGTGTGTGTGTGTGTGTGTGTGTGTGTGTGCCGGCGTGTATGTGTGTGTGCCGGCGCGCGCGCGCGCGCGCGCGCGTGTGTGTGTGTGTGTGTGTGTGTGTGTGTGTGTGTGTGTGTGTGTGTGTGTGTGTGTGTGTGTGTGTGTGTGTGTATGTGTGTGTGTGTACACATGCAGAACATCGACTGCAGACTGTAACTGCATGTAAACCGTGCATCAACTTCACATTAACTGCAACCCGCTAGAAAGATGTATCAAAGATACCAAATATGCAATTGTGTTCTATTCGACTTTCGTACAACATGGTCACTTTAACAGTTGTCAAGTTTTGCGATTGAAGACAAATTTGCATCTGGGGGAGTTTATGAGAGAGAAAGCATCTACCCAAAACTAAACATTACAACGCCGGAACGCTGTTCAATCCAGACAGAATGACAGGTCCGCAACATTTGATTTTTTATCTCACAACTGTTTCCCTCTCGCGAAGGCTTTTGTCGTTGCTGACTCTGACCAGGGCAGTGAGACTACAGCAAAATGTTGTTATTGCTAATATTTGTTGGTGGGGATCAACTCTGTACCTTCGGGTTTCACTACGCTTACCCTCTGCTCTGACCCGAAACCGGCTAGCCGAGACCTGCGTCGAGAGAAGTGATACCTAAGAAGGAAAAAACAAAAATACTCGATGGCAAGTGGACAGTTCTGAACAACTTTGTCGTCAACGTGGTATTTCAGTGTGCACAGAAGCGGTGAGTTCTGTCGCATTCACCAGCAAGCAGTTGCGAGCACAATGCACTGACTTGCCGTCAGGTCTGTTAAGGCCTTCAGCTACTACACCAACTTCTAACTAAGGCTAACTAACTAATTTACTAACTAACTAACTAACCAGGCTAACTAACTGACTAAATAAATAACTTGTACTTACCCGGAGAGAGACGTTCAGTAATCTTATATTTCTTCAGTGTGCAGCCCCAACACGCTTGAATGTGGACGAGGTGTGCGATAGGTGTGTGACGAATTCCGGTTATATCAGTCTACCCGTTCACAACACGAGCAAGACTTTAATGTTAAGTTACGAGCTGTCCTGACTTGCACAAGGGGGGTATATGTTTCATGAGCCGCTACGCACAGCAATAGCGTTCCCGGGCCCACTCTGAATTTGAACACACCGGGCGGTGTTTCAGTGAGGGTGTGTGTGGGGGTGTGTACGTGTATGTGGGTGGATGCCAGGGGGAGGGGCGGGGGTAGGGGTGAAGGAGTGGACGTGGGACGGGATTTTGCAGCTGACCGAAGGGATAGGGCATTCAGTTCTCAGGCGGAAGAGAACTGAAAAGGATTTTACCGGTCGCTTTAGTGGTTAGACTAGACTGACCCTGTTACGCCATAGCGGCCTGCTCTTTTTTTTTCTTTTTTTTTTTCAAATACAGGTATGGGGAAAACACAGTTTTTCGCTTCGTGAATGAGGTCACCCTTTTTCCCCCTGTCGAGGGCCGGTTTCCGTGTTCTGAGCTGCACTCGCAATATGAATGTTTTCGAGTCATGGCTTTTCAGATGAACGGAGACAGTGACTGTTTCATGTTTATGGCAAAGCGCTTTTGTGGGAAAGACATGGAGCATGCGGCATTTTATGATGCATGCGGCGCAAAGCTGTGAATAATTTGCCGCGTACACCCGGCAATACTTGAACTTGCACCGAGGATGTTGGCGACAATAGTAAGAGAAACATAAATGCGCACGCGCGCGCGCATACACACGGCACACACACACACACACACACACACACACACACCGACACGCACGCACGCTTACACACACACACACACACCGACACACACACACACACACACACACACACACACACACACACACACACACACCGACACGCAAGCACGCTTACACACACACACACACACACACACACACACACACACACACACACACACACACACACACACACACACACACACACACCTCTTTTCGTTACGTACGCACGCACGCACAACCAACAACGACGATAACTGACTCACCTCTTTCGAAGCCATTAGCAACAACAAGCAAAAAAGAGCGAAATACATTATTTCTATATTTATATTTTCATAAGAGTGGCTTTTCACGCAGAACAGTGGCAACAAAGTCTACGTCCTCGGTAGTCCGGAACAGATGTTGCGTATACATGTACCATTCGGTGTATACATTTTGAAAGAAAATGAATAAACGTGCAGTAATGGAATAACGATACTTCGAAGATGGAAATAACAAAGGCGAAGTTTCTTTTCTCGCCATGATCTCAGACATATATGGCTGTCCTAAAACTGACTAGTATGTACAAGGATGCCAAAGGGATATTTGATGTCAAGAAAAAGTAAGTACGCCCACCCGATACAATTGAACAAGTTGTTATGTCCCCTGAGCTGCTGATTAACGTCTTTTCGATTCCCCCTGAAATAAATTAGCTACGTAGCAATCTTCTAAATATGCTGTTAGAGGTTTTTAGTTAGCAGCACAAAATAGTAACAAACATACAGTATGCATGGAAAGATTCAGAAGACATTATTATACGTTACTTGTGTGTTAAGCTCGTATCACGGGTACAAAAAGTGTAAAAATTCAGAATTAAACAACAGTGTCAAAATTGGTATGGCTGTGTTGATCAGCGGCTGTAGAACCTGGGCATTGGTGTTTCAGAGCAAGAAACTTGGAAGATGGCTTTGAAAGGCAATTAAAATCGAGGCAATGGAAATTTTCCACAGGGCGGCGTACCGCATATAATACGTAGTATAGCATTGCCTGCGCCACTACCGCACGACAGGAGATACATGTCATATAACAGCATAAACCACTGAAGCAAACTTTCAGCTGAAGATTAAAGGCTTCGGAATATGTCTGCCATTTCTAAGCACCTGTCTGAGGCGCATCTTCAACATCCGATGGCCAGAGAAGATCCGGAACGAAGAGCTGGGAAGCGAGCGGAGCAGGAACCAGTGGCCAAGCAGATCCTGCGGAGGAAGTGGGGCTGGACTGGACACACCCTCAGGAAGCCAGCATCCAGCACCACACGCCAAGCCCTGACCTGACATGGAACCCGCAGAGGAAAAGGAAGAGAGGCCGGCCTCGCAACAGCTGAAGGCCGGACACTGAGGCAGAGCCATATAAGCAGCGGACCAACTGGACTGGAGTGGCAAGACTAGCCCAGAACAGAGTGCGATGGCGAAGGGTTGTCGATGGCCTATGCTCCACTTGGAGCCGGGGCCTAAGTAAGTAATATGTCTGCGGTAAAACAGGACAGCGCTGTCTTTTGAAACGCAGAGGTGGTTTGGTGATGGAACAAAACTGTTGCTATTTTTAAAGCTGTTTTTCAACTTGAAATGCGTGCCATCCAGCCAGAATGCTGAAATGGGCCTTGAATTTGCATTTTCTTCCTTCTTACAAATCATGTCTGCATTTCTGCTCTATCACTGCCCCCATATGTTAGCTTATTTCTTAGTAAATGTCACTTTCTGCTACTTTGTGCTAAGTGTACCCATGATCTGAGCTGAAGACTCCTACACTAAGACATGTACATTTTGTGGCAAAACCAAGCACGTGAACAAATCCAGTATACGGTAACAGAATCTACAACTTGTGTTTGGATAGACATATATAATTACTGTTCTCCAAAGTAAACGACAGGCTAAAAGGCCTCAAGGAATTCCTTGAAAGAGAGCTTGCCATTCTTGTCCTTGTCAGCCTTCTTAAAAGCATTGGAGACGTCTTCCTTGTTCATAGGCACGCCCTTGTCCTGAATGAAGTTAACGAACTCTTCTTCCGTCAGCTGGCCATCGAGGTTCACGTCCATTGTCTGGAAAGCCCGTCTGGCCGCGGCCGCCCTGTAGGAGAGAGGGTACGATTCCAGGGAATGAACCACTCGATTTCAAAACAGGCGTCGATTTGCTTTGAAAAATGTCCGTTTCAAATGTCACTTGACACCTGAGCTATATAGATGCTAACTACTGAGGCTACGTCACATATCAATCACAATTCACCCGCTGGGAGTATATATGTATACGCAAGCCATCGACATACATGTACACCAACCACCCAGCTATCTTCCCATTGGACAACCAGTAAACTTGACAACCAACCAACAACTAACTGATCAACGACTAACAATAAATTTTAATCTTACTTGCGAAGAGTCGGGTCCAGTTTTTCGCAGATGAGCAGGAACTCATCAAGCGTTATTTTCCCGTCTTTGTTTTTGTCGACGTCTTTAAAAATTTTCTGCAAAAATAAATCCAGGTAAGTATCCGGGAAAAACAAAGAAAAAGGACACGATACATTTTTACCTTTCGAAGCAACTTAAGAAGTCCGGCTTTGTTCACAAATCACCCTAGAAAGGAAAAGTACCTAAGGACCATGCATTTGATAGGCGTTTATGCCTTTCTTCCGGCTGACGGTAGATTCCCAGCTGGGCCAAATATTTTGTGCTGGCCTTTTTTTCTTTTTCTTTTTTTTTCCCCGTTGTCCCGTCCTTTATATCACCCATATGTGGTGGAAAAGGACGTTAAAACCTCAAACACCCACACATCCACCCTTTCAAGCGCAGCCTTATTGTCTGACTGCCTTTTGCAGTGACTACAAGATGGGCACTCGCAAAAGATGGCCAATCATGACGAACTTTTCAACGGTGTTTTGTGCGAGCGTTCATTCAGTTTCCACATAATTAAATCAAGAATGACATGACATTCAAATTATTCCAGTGCTTCAGTCATGTGAAAGCAAAAGCTGCGTCAGTAGAAGCACTGGAATAACTTGAATGTCACATGTCATTCTTGATTTAATTATGTGGAAACTGAATGAACGCTCGCACAAAACACCGTTGAAAAGTTCGTCATGATTGGCCATCTTTTGCGAGTGCCCATCTTGTAGTCACTGCATAAGGCAGTCAGACAATAAGTTCGCGCTTGAAAGGGTGGGTGTGTGGGTGAGGTTTAAAGGTCCTTTTCCACCACATATGGGTGATATAAAGGACGGGGCAACGAAAACAAATCCAGCACTAATATTTGGCCCAGCTGGGAATCGAACTCGCGACTCGAGAATTGACGGTCCAAAGCTCTACTGTTCGACTGTCCCGGCTCTCCGCTACGCTTGACAGTTGAAGTTAGTTAGTTAGTTAGTTAGTTAGTTAGTTAGTTAGTTAGTTAGTTAGTTAGTTAGTTAGTTAGTTAGTTAGTGCTTAATGCCGCGCAAGCAACAAAGGCTAATTCGCGGCTCATGAAAGTCCCTTCCTGCCAGGTCATATAAAACAAAAATTCCCGCATTAAAACAAGATGTAAATAAATATTAAAAAATTTATCGGGTCTAAATGAGACTTCTTTGAGGACTTAAAACTTTAACATAGGTGGTCAGTGAAAGACTGAATATTTGAGGTCTATAATTTATAGAACAGGTTGACCTCTTTCAGGAAACTGAAGAATCTGCACAGTAATGTTTGGCACGGATGCTTGACAGTTGAAACTCTTCTGCCGTCAGCCGGAAGAAAGACATAAACGCCTATCAAATGCATGGTCCTTAGGTACTTTTTCTTTCTAGATGACGGTAAACGTGATTTCTGAACAAAGCCGGACTTCTTAACTTACGTCAATGAGCTCCTCGTTGGGAAACCTAACGCCCAGTTTGGGAAGCACGTCCGCAGCCAGTTCTTCTTTGCTCAGGCAGCCGTTGCCGTCCTTGTCCATCTCCAGAAACGCCTCAGCGTAAAGCTTGCGCTCTTCCAGGCTCAGGTGCGACATCTTCTCAGCTAGGACAGAACAGGACAATCAACAGAGGATCACCAGTAGGTTTCGAAAACACGTTTATAGACGACAACAGATCAGAGGAAGTTATTCCCAAAGTGCAGGCTGGGGAGCTTGCATCCTGGTGCAAACTGACAAACAAATGCAAGGACGACCGGCTGGGTGTAGTGAAAATGGAGATATAGGCTCAGGTGCTATTCTGCTTTGACAGTTTCGAAGATGACTGCTCTCAAGCAAAGCCATGTGTTTGAAATAGAAGCATACACGTACACGTCTTTGCATTGTAGAAGGGTGGGTGGGTGGGTGTTTGGGAGTTTAACGTCCTTTTCCACCACGTAAGGGTGATATCAAAGATAGGGCAACGAGAGAAAGGCCAGCACAACTATTTGGCCCCAGCCGGGATCAGTTCGAACTCGCGACCCGAGCATTTGCATTGTAGCAACGCGTTAGTCAAAGTCGATGGTTTGTTGATACACGGTCCTTCTCTCAGTTTCACAGCCGCGAATTAGTCTTTGTGGCTTGCGCGGCTTTAAGCCCTAAAAACTCACTCACTCACTCTCTCAGTTTCACGACTGATGTCTGAAGTCCGTTGGCGGAAACACTCTGTGCTACTCAAATTTAAAAAAAAGAAAGAAACACATGCTACTGTACGGAAACACTCTGTCCTGGCAGTGTTACTCAGTTTTGAAGCGGAGTAGCACCAGAAACACTCGCCCGTGAAGCCTGAGGACGGTCGCCGGACTTACCTTGAACTGTTCGTGGCCGGAACGCAGCGGCAGTGAGGTCTTTCTGTTTATTTGTTTGTCGAACAATAAATAAAGGCTCCTCACCTCGAGAAATTGGGAATAAATATCTTGTCTGTTGTCCTCTAAGCGTGCGGCTTATAACCTTTTGGTATTCTGGATCTGGCGGTGAGGTGGTTCAGTCAGTGATGAAAGCAACAGCAACGATAGAATAAGGAGTGAAGTTCCTTGATGTAAGACAGGCTATACGATACAGCTGGAAGATACGGGTGTAAATTTAGCGGATCCAGGGAATATATGGGGGGGGGGGGCTTATTCAATTCCCCTCACCGGGCCTCATTTACTGGCGTAGACTTGTCACGATGACAGCAGCGCTAGCAGAGGCGGTTGAAGAAGGCATTCGTTTTGTCAGTATAAGGCAGGCAGAAGCCTAACGGGACAGCGTGACAACAACGAAAACAGCAGTAGGAATGATAAGTGTGCTATCATGGCCGCGTGATCAAAACATAACCGTTTTTCTCACCACTATAAGCATGGATCTTTATCTGCATATTGATTTTCATATTCACTTCGGCCTGACACTGGTCACAGACCGATTCATTTTCGAAAGCCCTATTACTTTCTGAGACGGTAAGTTGGACATATGTCCGATCATTCATTTTCTGCATCAGAGTGGATGTTTTGGGTTTGGTGGTTTTTTGTTGTTGTTGTTGTTGTTGCTGTTGTGTTTGTTGTTTTTTTACCACTTTATCATCCCTATCGGGAAATTCGGCTGCTTCTCCCGGGGGAAGTGCCGCGTCGCCGCGGTGCAACGCCACTCAATACCCAGGAAAGCCGTATAACCCGGCCGGAGAGAAACCCCCAATGAGGAGCCCGGTAGCCAGGAAAACCCGGTATCACATATCACAAGCTCGACCTGGACAACGCTTCCCCGTGACAGCGGTGATGGCCGTTCAGGAGAGCAGCTATCTAGTAGACGCGCTGCCAATTAGACCACTGCTCGCCCCTAATCTTCAGGACAACTGTGCTATACCGCTTTTATTGCCAGCCATGACACATCAGTGATGTACACTTGTCTGATTAGTTATAGTTCCCACCGATATCATGGCGAAGCTCTATACACTGATAAGAAAAAAAAAAAATGTTTACCAAAGTAAGGCTCAGTGAATTGTTCGGCGGATAAACTGAAATCATGTTGGTTTTCTCGAACTCCGACATTTCCCACCTTCCGGCCTATAGCCTAAGTCTGCATTCTGAATCCGCGTATGTTTTCAGGCGTCATCAACTCTCACTCGGCTTTCAAGTTACTGGCCAGATAGCATACACATCAAGAGTCCGGCCGTCAGCAACTATGAGCACTGACGGCGGAAGCGGCTGTACCGGCCGTTTCATGGTATCATCTGTCCGCCAGCAAAGGGCTTAGGAAGCGGGAAGACTTCCGACGGAAGCCTGCAGACAATGCAGACCGAGTCAGTCGCGACCGGCTGCTCAGTGACGTATTACTGACTGCATGAGTCTGTACTGACTGAAACATAATTGTAAGGCTCACTGTCGTAATATGTGCATTGTCGTACACACACAATCTGTAAATGTGTGATTCCGATCACTAGTCTAGTGCCGGTCAGGTAGTGTTTTACCGTGGCTCAGTGACCGTGTCGTAGCGGCGAACGGCTTCAGCCGGCACAGTGCCGGGCAGCCGAGTCTCAGTGCTACCATACGTTTTTTGTTTGTGTGTGTGTGGGGGGGGGGGGGGGGGGTATCTGTTTTCTTCTTCTTCTTTTTTCGCTTCTTCTTTTTTTTTTCAGTTTGGGTTTTCAGCTTGTTGTTGTTGCTTTCTTTTCACCGTGACTGAACTTGGTTCACTGAGTCCGGCAGTGCCGGTGGCTGACACTGACTGAGCCGTCAGCATCAGTTCAGTGACACTACTGCGGACTCAGTACAGTGTCTGTAGCCACTTGTGTGTGTGTGTGTGTGTGTGTGTGTGGACTGCCGGAGGCGGAGGGGGTAACGGCCTTCAGTTGGGGGTTCTCAGTCTCTCCCAGGGTCATTATGAAATATCCTAAGAGCCACCGAGGACAGCATTTGGGGAGGTATCATTACTCTGTACACATGACAGTACAACTTCCTACGATTTGCTGCTTTATGTCCCATAAAATATGACAGCATCACATTACCTTCGATTTTAAATGATTGCTTTCTTGCTCTACATACAGCTTGTTGGTATTTTTGTGAGCATGTGATTTTCACTACAACAGTAGTTATGAATACTCAAGCAAGATGGCGGCGCCCTTACGTCTGCTGAAAATCTCAGTCCTTTGGATCATTTTTAGTCGATGTCTGGCGTGGGATAACGAGGAATTAGAACTATTTGATCTTGTGGAAGAAGTTAACGCTAATTTCTACGAAGTGCTTGGTGTTGGCCAGGTAAATGGTTCAGTTACTTTGTCAAGTCTGTCACAAGCCCACTTGGTAGTGGTATTTGCTACGTGTTACTGTTAGCTGGAAATATGTGGCCATTCCCAACTTCATATTGAGCATATCACCATATGGTATCCGTACACTCTGTTTATTAGCAGGTGCAGAGAAATGACTTTGTAATCTGCTGCACTGGACCAGCTAAGCAGAGCCCCCTCCCCTTCCCCCACCCCCCTTCGGCCCGGTCGGCCCGGTCCGGTCTAATAGTTTGTATAAATTTGCCTCGTCTCTTTGAACCACCTACATATATATTCGGCTTTGGGTGACCCAAGTGTTTCAGACTAGTGGCTAGCTGGGCCTCTTTCCAGAATTTATTATGGCAGGTTTATAAAAGAAAATACTGCAAATGTGCCTTGTCACCAGAACTGACTTTGTAGATTAGTACATAACATGGACCAATACTCCTGTTGCGTAGGATGCAAGCTCAGCTGAGATCAGGAAAGCCTACAGAAAACTGTCTCTTCAACTGCATCCAGACAAGAACAAAGCTGAAGATGCTGAGGAGAAATTTAGACAGGTATGATTAACTTACTATCAGCAGACGTTTTGCTGATTGCTGTACTAGTACAGTAGTAGTGGAAGTAACAACAACAATAAAAAAAAAACCTTCCGAATTAGGACACTCTCTGCTGAATACTGCTAATGCTAGCAGTAGGAGTCTGGATGTGTTGTTATTGTGCCAATGGTTGAATGAACGTTTTGTCTGTGAGTTAAAATAAGGCATTTAAATATATATTTATATAGCTTTCATGAGTTACAGATCTTTGAAAGGTTTTGTATACATCTATAGATACCTCTAACAGTTCCCTTGAAGTGGATATACAGAGGATACTGTATGGGGCAAAATGTAGTGTTATTTTCTATGCCTAAAAAAATATGTTTTCTTTCTTTTCAGCTTGTTGCTGTCTATGAAGTCCTCAAAGATGAAGAAAAACGCCAAAGGTGTGTTGCTTTGTTACATTGCAGTCTATTGTAATTTATAAAATTTACACTGTGCACTATGTTTACCACAGATACACTCATAGTCATACAGCTTGGTGAATTTGGAAGGACACTTTAAGTTGCCCTTTTCAGTGTGGTCAGATTTGTGATATATTGTTAAATGTTATTACAGATACAACTTGGTGCTTGTGGAAGGTCTTCCTGACTGGCGTACTCCTGTGTTCTACTATCGCCGTGCGCGCAAGATGGGTTTTGCCGAGTTGTCCGCTGTCCTTGCAATCATTTCCACAATTGGGCAATACCTGGTCGGCTGGGCTGTCTATATCGAGAGACGACTGACTCTGGTTAGTTATCTTAGGTGTAAATTATGTTATTTTCATGTACATTTATTTTTTCTTGTGTAAGTCATGATGTTAAAATAATTTATACAGTGCTTATTTCTTTTTAATTATGTGTTCTTTCCCTGTCACAACAGGAAGACAGAATTGACACAGTGAAGAAAAAGGAGAAAAAGAAGAAGAACAAAGGGAACGAAGAGGCTGAGGAGCTGCAAGAAGAAATTGCCTCCCTTCCTCGGCCTAGCCTACTCTCCCTTTGGCCCTTTCGTCTGCCAGTTTTTCTGTTCCGATGTATCCAGGCCGTGCCCGTGCTGGTCCTGTACATAAAGGAAGAGCTAGCAGAGCGCAGGAGGAGGAAGGCAGAAGAGGAGGAGGAGAGTGAAGAGGAGGGAGTGGAGACAGGTACAGAGTTAATGATGCGAGGGGTGGGGGGGAACAAGCTTGTACCAAAATGAGATGATATGCAACAGTATCTGTGGACATTTTAAGCCAAATTTCCTATCCTTTCAGCCAAAAAATCAGAGTTTCAGCCAAAGAAAAGGAAGGAGAAAAAAGGTTGCACACAATATCGTGATACATGTTATGCCATATGGGACAGTCTAACTTCATTTTTGAAGACTTGCATGTCAGTAACAAGGCAGTATTTTACTTTCGAGTTCCAGGAGATGCCTTTAGAAATGCTAAAATATGTGCTCAAGTGGGACGTAGACCCTGTGTTCCCCCAGCAGGGCGCTGCCTCTGCATCCCAGCCTAGGTTTCAGTCTTTTTTTTTCCTCAGCAATTCCCCAGCCTGATTTTTGGAGAGGGGAGACAGACGAATGGTAGAGCTTTGGACTTTCAGTGCTTGGGTCCTGAGTTCAAATTCCAACTTGGACTTTTTCACGTTGCCCCGCCTTTGATATCACCCTTACATGGTGTAAAAGGATGTTAAATTCCCAAACACCCACCCAGCCATCCTCCATGTGGTGCTGGCAGGAGGCAAAACAGACAAGACCAGGAGATACTTGCACCCAGTTAAGTGATAATAATGGTGCACACTGCTGGGTCAGATGTTGAAGAATGTGACCATAATAGTGCAGACCCTGTATTATTTTTGTTGTTGTTGTTGTTGTTGTTTGAATGTATCTGGCATAACATTAACAGCTGCTGAAGACAGTAGTTGAGTTGCAACATTTGCTAGGAAGAATAAAACGGTCAATGCTGAGGTAACTGAACAATAAAAATGGACACAGCAGAAGAACTGCCTTTATTTAGTAAAGTCACAAAGCTTCAAGCTTGTATCCCTGTTTTTGATTTTTTTTTAAAATCCTCAATATTAGCCAGGACACAGGTTACGTCATGGATAAAAAGTCATAGCATAGAGAGAGTTGAAACTACTCAGTTTGCTAGTTGGTGAACATGCAGTGGTGATCTGTCCAGGGGAGATAATGTGTTTTGGGGTATACCTCTCATTTTGTGTAGTAGCGCTGCAGAGCCAGTTACCATTTCAAACTCTCCCCCCCCCCCCCCACCCCCCTGTTCCCATCCCCCTCCCAAACTGTCCAATTCTTGCCCAGTCAAAATGTGCCATTCTGTGAAAAGTTGATAAAAGGCTGATCTGAAATTGGAAGGACAGGTGACCAATCGGAACTATATATTAGGACTAAAGCTGACGTGAATAGAGGTGTGGTGGTACATTAGCTCTACCTGTTGTTGTACCTGTCTATCACAGTGACAAGGAAACCCAAGCGGCGACAAATGGAGTTTCCGGAATATTCAGGAGACTATGATACAGCAACCCCAGTGGTGTCAGTGGGTCACATGGAAACAAGGACTGAACAAGAATGTCAGCTGCCAACACCCAGCACCAAGGTATTGTTCAGTTAAATCTTTCCCTTCCAGTACCATGGACAGGCATCACCACGCATCTTGTAGTCAGCATGATATTATGTTGATGTCGCCGTGGAAGTTTGGCATAAATAGATTTTGAGGATAGCGCAGAGAAGTGTGCACTGTAGACCGTACACGTGCGCTATTCTCAATTTTCACTTACGCCAAAGTTCCATGATATTGATATGCAGTTAGAAAGTCATCCGTGAGAGAAATAACCACCCAGTAGTCTATCTGAACTGTTTTATTAAAAGGGTTAAAAGGGCACAGGTAATATTAGGCCGGTACTGACCTGGATCACTTACAATAACAAAATTTTGATACCATCAACTGCTTGAATTTTAACACTTGCAAAATTATAGCTTTCTTTAGGATGTTGTCTCAGCATCTAAAATGTGCACCTGTTAGGTGGAGCAGGTATCAAGGAATCTCATTGTTCTGAGGCTGTATATTCCTGTCGTATGCCAACCAATTTGCATACAAAAGGTAAAAAAAAAAAAAAAAAAAACAAGAACACATTCTGGCTCTGGTGGTCTTTGCAGAGCAAACTGAAGCAGTAGTTACAGCCCTAGTTCAAAACTAATGATTTTTTTTTTATTTTTTTTTAATAATTTATTCTTTGTTGACACTTTGTCAAACTTTTTCTTTCTTTTGTTTTCTTTTTTTTTTTTTTTTTTGTTGTTGACACTTTGTGAGGTGCCTGTTCCACCATTGTCCACTTTAATCTCAACTGCTGCGCACGCCTAAATCTCTTGCTTGTATGCAGGGAGGAGAGTGGAGTGAGGAGGAACAGGTGCTGCTGGCAAAGGCCGTCAACAAATTCCCTGGTGGTACACTTCATCGGTGGGAGAAAATTGCCAACATGGTCGGAAGATCAGTCGATGAGGTGTGTGAGCGAGTTCGTATGAAGATGCTGAAGGTGTCATTGTGATATGATTGGTGGGCTGGCTTGCACTCAATTTTTTTTTTTTTTTTTTTCAAGAAATTGTAGTCTGTGAAACCTTGGACCAAACAACAACAACAAAAAGTAACAGTGGGTTTGAGATGGTTGTGGCTTGGGGTGTGTGTTGGGGGCAGGGGGAGGGGGGACCGGGGGTGGGGGGGGGGGGGGGGGGGGGGGGGCGGGGGGGGGGGGGGGGGCGATTAGGTAAGTGTGAGGTTCTTGCAGGGTACCATTTATATCCATGTATGCGTACAGGATTACTGCAGAATTTTTTTTTTTGCCTTCTGAATTTGCCTAAAATGTAATATTTCAAATTCAAGTGCAACAAGTTACATAGGATGTATGTCTCTTAGTTTCAGTACACCTTTTGCTCTCTCTCGTCAAACCCCCAAGCACCCACCCACCCGCCCTCTCTTATTTTCATTTATTTATTTATTTCTATTGCATTTTGGTCTCTCTCAGGTCTCAGCAAAGTCCAAGACTATCAAAGGCACATACACCATGAATCTCAGCTCAGCAGTTCAGAGTAAGTAACGGCAAGTTTTGCAGTATCTCTGAAATCCACAGGACAGTTTGAACCTAGGTTGAGGGCCCGTATGTAATAGTCGAGGTTTGGGCTTTTAGCCCTGGGTTAGAGTCTAACCTCGAACTAAACTAGCTCTAGGGTTAAATTTCTGTTTTTTTGTTTTAAATCAGGAAGTGGGCCCATTCCAGCAAGGTGCCTAAGCCGTTATAGAAGGATGTTTTTCTTCCTTTCTTCGCTTCCTTTTTTTATTTAATTTTGTTTTGGGGTTTCTTTTGTCCTAGTCTGGGTTAGACCCGTAGCCGAGGGTTAAATTAACCTCGACTTTTACATATGGGCCCAGAAGCTTTTGTACCGTGCTAAGAGAGTTGCACAAGAATCTTGTGCTTCAAGGTCATTTTCATGGTGTTTGTTTATTTGTTGTGGTGTTTGTTTGTTTGTTTGTTTGTTTGTTTGTTTATAGTAAAATCCTGCAGGATGAGCAGCTCCCACTGTGTCAGGAACTTGTTTCACACAGATGTTTCCACCATTGTGTCAGTGGTCTCCCCAGAGTCTATTTTAGAGCTATGCAAACTTGTAATTTTGCGATCGACCCCATGTGACCTGTCACTAGCCTTAAAGTTGAGTTTACTGACACTATAGTGACAGGCACTTAGATGTCCATTAGCCATAACTGTAGTCTGTTTCAGACAAATGTGTCACTTGCCTCATGAGTCAGCTGTTTTGGCTCATAGTTTGGGTCATAATTATCTTACCATCGTCAGCCCAGAAATGTCTCATATTTTGCACACATCTGAATCAAAATGGTATCATGCTCTTTTCATCGTAATCAGCCCAGGTTGGTCTGTTGACAAAAAAATTTTGCCTTGTGCCCGTTTCAACAACAACAACAACTACAACAACAAAATTATTGCAGTTTATAACATTGAACTGGTTATGATGTTTTGTGATTTCTCTTTTGCAATCGCTTTATCGACCCAACAACTGAGGTGTGGTGGACATTTTATTGACTCACTTGTGTAACAAAGTCATTTGACATAATGACCCTACCTTGTCTGCCAGTGCGCCTTTGTGTGTGTCTTTGTATCCATGTGTGTGTGTGTGTGTGTGTGGGGGGGGGGGGGGGGATAGCCGAATGATAGAGCTTTGGACTCTCATTGCTTGGGTCGTGAGTGCGAATCCCAGCTGGGGGCCAAATATTTGTGCAGGCCTTTTTCTCGTTGCCCTGTCTGTGATATCACCCACACACGGTGGAATAGGACGTTAAACACCTAAAAACCCACCATAAAACCCACCCAAACCTCTGTGTGTGTGTGTGTGTGTGTGTGTGTGTGTGTGTGTGTGTGTGTGTGTGTGTGTGTGTGTGCACGCACGTGCGCTTGCGTCCATGGTAAACTTTCATTTCTGCTTTTCCCATAGGTGATGTATTGAGCAGCAAAGGTGCAGCCAAGAAACAGGTTCAGATCAGTGATAACATCATCACAACTGCAGACGGTGCTCAGACCACCGACTCTTCACCTCTTCTGGACTCCTCACAAGACTCGGACACAACAAGACGACGACACAGGCCTACCAAAATACCCAAAACAGCAGAGCGGACGTTAATGATATCCAAAGGTGTCCCTCAGAAGAACGCTAAGAGAGACGATGAGAAACGAGAGGAGGAGAGAGAGGGAGGTAGAGGAGAGGGTGCTTGTGGTGATGGTGACAGTGGTAAGAGGGTAAAGACAGGTTCGAGTGAAGTTTGCGTGGAAGGTGAGATGTGGACTCAGAACCAGCAGGCGAATTTTGAGTGGGCCCTGCGACACTTTCCCAAAGGGACAGACAAGCGGTGGGACAAGATTGCTGAGCAGATCCCAGGAAAGACGAAAGTAAGTGCTGAAATGAATGTAATGAAGAGTGAAATAATACCTATGTGCTGTAGGGTCTAGTGTGTCACAAAGTTGAAAGTGATGAAGAAGGGTCAGACCAAAGACCTAAATTTATGAAAGTGTATCTGTTCCCCTTCCTGCCCTTCCCCCCATAACATGGAGTCAAAGTCTGTGTGTATTTGACCATCCAAATTGAAATCTTCAGCACCCTGACTCTGAAATAGCAGGCCCATGCATGCGCAGATATATTTCACAAAAAATGCTCAGTGCTCAGTAGGGCTGGTAGATCATTTTTGAAAGAAGTTTCATACACTTTTTTAATTGTAAACAGAATAGTTTCATATCTGTTGTCTCATGCAATCCCTAAAACTTTGATGCCAGAATGCACCACACTGCACAGATTTTGATCTTTTCAAAAATTTCCAGACCCCCTTAGATGAGCGTGTCTGCAAAGCAGACACGCAGCTTCCACTGCCACACCAAAAAAAATTTGGGTTTTTTTTTTTTTTCCTTGGGCAGTTCTGACCTTTGGTGTGTGTGTGTGTGTGTGTGTGTGTGTGTGTGTGTGTGTGTGTGTGTGTGTGTGTGTGTGTTCGCGCATTGGTGAGGGGCTGGGTGGGTAATTCGCAAGGCACCTTCATAACAAATTGTGTAGAAATTCTGACATTTTCTCATACCGGTAAGTATGGTTGTCATGTGCAGGAGGACTGCATCGTGAGGTTCAAGTACCTAGCAGAGCTGGTGAAGAAAAAGAAAGAAGACGGTCAACAATCATGATGCGTTTTGTCTTCCATGGACTTCCATCCTGCCGTGCCTGCAGTTCAAAGGGATAAAGCCGATATTAACTTTTTGATGCTGTTGATGTCAAATGCTGACAAAATCTTAATGTGTGGTTTTGCTTGTTGTTTGTTATTGTCAGAGTCATAGTCATACATTGGGAACATTTACACATTTGCTAGTCATGAGAGAGAGAGAGAGAGAGTAATGAGTACATTCTGGTACTTGTACTTGTCATGTGTGTTGTGTCCTAAAAAAAAAAAAAAAATCCTAGAGCTGCTCAGCAGGCATTCAGCACAAAAATACAACAGCAAATCCAACACCCGAGCGAAACCAAACCAAAATAAGCTAAAAGAATATTTGGATATTGTTTTCTAGTGATTTGTTTGTACAGCTCTTTTGCTTAGTTATATGGTCATTTGATGGTGTAAGTAATTGATTGGTTTTTATTGGGAGTGGTGAGTTTTAAGTCTGTCTAGTTTTATTTTAACATAATCATCATGTTTATGGATTACTGGTAATTTTTATCTGGAGCCGAGGTCTGACTAGTTTTAAAATATTCAGTCATATGATATCACATTCCCCTCAAATCACTGCCAAGTAATTTCAGCAACCACTTTGCTGGGAATGACAAAATGGACAATTGTATTAAATAAGATACAGTATGATTGTGCTGGTGTCAAAGTTCTAATTTTGTTTTAAAGTATTTAAGTGCTTTAAAAGCGCCCAGAAATGCATGAGTTTGCACATGAAATGCCATTGGTTGATGTATTTACAGTCAATCCCCCTAAACTTGCTTTAACAATACTTTGTATTGTAGTGTTCTCAGGCTCGTGTGTAGAACACGACATGACTGATCATCTTATAAATATGATTTGTTCTTGGCAAATTGTATAAAGTTGTTAGAGAAAAGTGGAAACCTAGTTCTGCATTATCCATTGGCACATTGTATAAAGTTGTTATGGAAAAGTGCAAACCCAGGTTTGCATCATTCATTGGAATATCACAATAAGAACTTTTACATGAGAAAAAAAATGTTCTTGTTTCGGGTTTTGTTGTTGTTTGTTTGTTTGTGTTTGTTTGCTTGCTTGTTTGGTTGCCAGGAAACGTGAAAAAAAAAACCCCCAAAACAAAACAAAACAACCGTCAACGGGACAGTTTGACTTTTATAGTTTGACATCAAAAAGGCATTCTCAGAGAACCTAATATAAGAAAAAGAGAAGCTAGGGTCGAGAAATACAGCTAGCATGATGCTGTAAAGTACGTTGGCTCTCTATCGAAGGGAGGTCATTTGTGATGTAAGTATTAATTCCTTTCGCTTCAACACAAACGTCATCACCAGACAGATGCTTTCAGTCGTCACGTGACAGATGCTTTCAGTCGTCACGTGCAAACAATTCAGGCCGCACCATTCTTGACCCGACGGCAAGTAGTAAGCACACTCCAACGTGTTTGACGCAAATTTTGACAAATAAATTGACATTTAACACTGGCGTCAGCACGCGGATTGCACGTAGGCTCGGTCTATCTGCCCGCACTGTCCTGTAGGTACCCAAGGGTGGAGCAGGGAGAGAGAGTGGGAGATGTCAACATTAGCTGAGGATTTGTGCATGATCGTCAAAACCTCCTACAACTGTTGACTGCTGCCACCCGCCAGTGACCGCGCGCGTGTCTGTGTGTGTGTGTGTGTGTGTGTGTGTGTGTGTGTTTATGTCTTGGATTGTGCAAGCATGCGCGCTTGGCCCTTTTTACTGTAGGTCAAATACGAGAATTGAATCTATTGACACAGTTGTCTGATTACCGCCTGTTTTCCGGTACGGAAGGTGGAACGCCTGGCACGATTGCTAAAACGAGGAGAGCCTTTTTCATATTAAGTACTGAAAAACAAAACCGCAAAAAACAAAAACAAAAATAAAACCCAACAGAGAGCAAAATAAACAACAAGAACACACACACACACACACACACACACACACACACAAAACTATAAAAGGAAAGAAATCCACTGAGAAAAAACCCCAAACCCAAATACGAGTTTAATCTTCCGCGCGCGCACACACGCACACACACACACACACACAATGACACGCGCACCGGCTGACACGTGCACACATACGCACGCACCGACACGAGCATACCGTCACACACGCGCGCGCGCACACACACACACTCACACACACACACGCGCGCGCGCGCGCGCGCACACACACACACTATACGATAGTCAGTGACCATTTCAGCACTACCAGCTTCGTGAAGCTTGCGCACCACCACCACTGACTGAGACTGACTGTGAAAGCCGCAACTCGCCTAAAACTGTCTACCTCTCCCACTATCCCACCCAACCCGATGTCTAAATGCGGCCCCAGACGGAACCCACGCCTTTCCTCGGTGACCTCTTCTCGGGTGCTCCGCGCCTCTGCTGTCGTCTGCCTCCGAAATCAAACGCCGTGGTAAAAACTAACAGGCGTCGGGAGGTTTCGTCTGCCCGACAACGCGCCTTATCTACCGGTCGAGTTTTGCCGACAAATACCGAACAGTGCCGATTACATCAATGCGATTAGCATATTTGCAGGGCCGAGGAAAGCTCAGTAGAAGTATTTCTATTACATGTAACAAAATCAGACGTGCATCAACGATTTTGTTACAATTAATTTATAAAGTGCAGGTACTTTATAGAAATAAAAAAAGATTAGAATTTCAACGCATAATTATCTCAGAGAGTTTCTTTTTATGATGGGGGTGTATCAGTTTTCCTGATACTGTGCGAGGCAGCCATCATGCGGACAAGGACGATCAGGACCCACTAGTGTACATACAACATGTGGCAAATGATGGGGAGAGAGGGTGAGATCACATGAATGTGACAAATGGAAGGTCTTTCTTTTTGCCTTTGGCGGTGAGAAAGGCAGGGATCAGGGATCATGATGTAAACCTCACACTGTGTCACAGTGCTGCCAAAAATTTGTTGTCATCGCTGGCTACACTGTGCTGTTAGCCACCGTGCGACCCCCCCCCCCCCCCCCTCAAAAAAAAAAAAAAAAATGGTCAGTGTAAGTTTTGAAAGTTGATTATAGAAGGTGTGGACGGCTGGAACGAATGTCAGTTAAGACCCCCCAAAAAAGCCATAAATAACCGATCATATGAGAAAAACCAACCACTTGATGTACTGGCACAACGAAACACACACACACACACACACACACACACACACACACACACACACACACACACACACACACACACACACACACACACACATGCGAACTGTGTGATTACACTCAGCAATGGAAACCCGCTAAAAATGAAATCAAAGTTAACTTTTTCAGATGAAATGAAACTTTTTTTTCATATCAAAAGAAATGTTGTTTTCCAGAGGAAACTTAATTTCCACATGCAACTTTATTTTTCCACATGAAACTTTACTTTCCCAATGACGTAAAACTTTATTTTTTCAAATAACATGAAACTTTATCTTTCGAAAGAAACGACATTTCATTTTTTCAAATGATTTTAAACTTCATTTTTCAAATGAAATGAAACTTTATATTTCAACAAGGACGAGACGGAGACAGCGAGAAAGCCTTGTTCGCTAGTGATCAGTGACACTGTGCCCTGCACGGCTTGCGTCTTCCACTGCAACATTCAACACCCGGCGTGTTTCCTTCACACGCTGCATGCAATGCACTCAACGTTTGCATGTCGAACAGCGTGCAAAATGTCGGAGCGTCTTGTCCACACACACGCGTCACTGAACCAGCAAAGGTGTCGTAATGTCCACACTGGCCATGTAGTTTTGGGACATCGGTGCTGGATCTGTTTCGGGCATCTGACTTGAACCTCTCAGTAAACACAGGCAACCTACAGTGATGTCAGGTTGTTGTTGTTGTTGTTGTTGTTGTTGTTGTTGCTGTTGTTGTTATGTTTTGTTTTCAAGTGTCTGTATTTTAGCCACCTGTCTGTGTGTGTGCGTGCGTGCGTGCGTGCGTGCGTGTGTGTGTGTGTGTGTGTGTGTGTGTGTGTGTGTGTGTGTGTGTGTGTGTGTGTGTGTGTGTGTGTGTGTGTGTGTGTGTGAGTATGTGTGTGTGTGAGACCAATGCGAGAGGTCCGGTTCGGGTCCTGTTTGGGGCAAAGAATTTTTCTCTCTCGTGACAACCTGCAACTATTGCGTAAGTGAACTCCCCATAGACTATCTTACAGTGTGTGTGTGTGTGTGTGTGTGTGTGTGTGTGTGTGTGTGTGTGTGTGTGTGTGTGTGTGTGTGTGTTTCTCTCTCTCTCTCTCTCTCTCTCTCTCTCTCTCTCTCTCTCCTCTCTCTCTCTCCCTCTCTCTCTCTCTCTCTCTCTGTCTGTGTCTATGAATACTTTACACGAGACGGAAGCTGGCACTCTTCATTGTCCGAGCTGAAGGCAAGTAGTGTGGCCGATGGTACAGACTTGAGCTGAAGATATTTAACGCTTGATCATCCGTCTCCGACTAGTGCTGAAGCATGACTGTTCAGTTTTAGATTTCTATTAATTGTCTTAGTATAAGATACCATACTTACGTTCGAGTGTGAGTAAGAGACTGTGTAAACGAGACACCACAACACATTCCTACACTGAGCTTCATACTATCCGTGTGAATAATAAACCTGGACAAATTAAAGCGACCACTGCTACCATTTTTACGCTCACAGATCGTCCTGAGCTGTTTTCGTGGTATCTACCATCACACCACTTAGACACCAGGACAGTGACAGCGTCTGTGATGCTGGCACTGAGCCAAACAGAAGCGTACTCGATGACGTGGCGACCCCACCGAGCGCTCCAGGTGTGTAAGAACAGTCGTAGAATGTGACTGTTCGACCGCTCGCGCGAAGTGTAAGCAACACTGTATGGCACTAAGAGCTGTACTAATCGTCAAGATAGAGTATTTCGAGCGTACAGGCGCACTCACGAGCGAAACTGTTCCAAATCATAGCCTGGCTAGCTTAGCAAAGATGGAATTAGCGCTCGTTTAATGCCCTTCAAGGCTTGTTGACAGTAAACTGAAGTATAGGACATTTGACCTGAAAATTGTTCACTATGGCGCAGAAATAATGGGACATATGTCCGCCTTGGTAAGACAGTAATAGGACAACTCAAAAATGGGTCGGTCTGTGGCCAGCTGCCGTCGCGGGGATGTCAAGCCCTGTATTCCAGTAATTTATTATTCAATCAATTGTTTCTTCTATTCTATTCTCCCTACTGCTAATGAATGAAGAGTGTGGAGGTATGTGATACCTGAGGCAAGGGTTTCCTGGGGCGGCACTCATGTAAAAAAAAAATAAGTAAACACCCCCCCCCCCTCCAAAAAAAAAGAAGCATGTAACCCCCATTCCCCCCCCCCCTCAAAAAACACAACAGCAACAACAAAAAAACAACAACCAAATAACCCACACCAACAACAAGAAAACCAACCAAACAAACGAACAACACACAACAGATTATGATTTTTTTAAAAATATTATTAATAATACAAACAGAAAAACACCCAACACCACATTATGATTATTTATTTTTAAAAATTATTATTATTATTATTATTAAAGACGAAGAAGAAAAACAGCAAGCACAAGAAAGGCGCTATAACCATTGACAGAAATGTTACGCCGGATTTGAACATTTCGCCCGGCACGCCGGCTGACGGCTGTTTTTCCGGCTGTCTCGGCGTGGCTGCTTTACGGCTGACACTTGTTTGTTTGGCGCGGAATCAAGCGGCTTTGCCCGGTGTAGCATCCGGTCCGGTCCCCCCTCTGAAGTAGTCCCCCGGGGGACCAATTCGTGGCAAAAACTGCTCTATAATGGTCCCCCCCCTTAGACATCCAGCCTCGTTTTCGACTGGTCCCCCTGGGCGATTTTGGTCCCCCCTCGCATCCAAAATAGGCCCCCTCTCGAACTGGTCCCCCTCTTTTCTAATCAATGTAGAGCTATGTCAGTATTTATTTTTAACTTATTGTTACAAAACTTTATTGTCCCCAAAAAGCACAGGGCCATAGGAACATTTTTTTTTCTTTTTTTTTCCCCGATTTATGTGCTTGTTGTTATTTTTGTGTGTGTGAGATATATTTGTTTGGTTGTTGGTTCTTGTTTCTTTCAGGTTGTTTTTTGCATTGGTTCTTTTTTTTTTGTTTTTGTTTATGAGATGGTTGTACCGAATACTAAACATTATTACTAGAATTTCAAACAATAAATAAATAAGTCAATCAATATTCTCTCTCTCTCTCTCTCTCTCTCTCTCCCCCCCCCCCCCCCCCCACTCTCTATCTCTCTCTCTCTAGCAAAAACCTGAAATAGACATTTACGTTCTTTGACAAGAAAAACTTTATTTCAAAAGGTATGTCCAGTCAAACTGTGTCAAAGAAACAAGAAATGAAACAAGAAACAGTTAATGAATAGCAAAGAGTTGCAACAGAAATTGTTAACCAGAGCGCTGTGCACTTTATAACGCAACATACATGTAAATTAATAAATTGTTAATCGCACATCTTGTCCTGAAATGAGCAAAATAATAACAATAGCAAAGTACAAAACAAACTTCTACCGTACTGTCTTTGCATGAAACGTCATCGAATGCATGAAAGTCCACATTTCCTGTCAATTTTTTTAAACTGGAAATAGCATTTAGAGAATAACATCAAAGACCAAGTATCTAATATTTTCTATACAACGCCATAGAAAAATATTTCTTCAAAATTAAGTAAGTGTCCATGACATGAAAACTAGTTGCCACCTTTGGCTTTCAGCGTACTTCAAGTAGACAGTCAAGACTGAGTACCAGTGTCTCAAATCATGACGCTTGAAACAACAAAAACAGCAGAAGACTAACAGTTCTGGTCTAAGGAGTGACACAAAAAACAGGAGCAAAGTGATGTCCAAGATTCATTATATAAATTGCTCTGTCTGTTTTCAATGGGGCCGATTGCCAAACTGGCCCGTATTTCAGCCACCTAGGTTGTCGGCCTGGAGCCTCTCTTGTGAACACATACACGGGCGTGTCCAAGAGGGTGGCTGCAGCAAATATCTCAACCTCGGTGGCCCAAGTACGGTCGTTTCTCATGTTTGATGTCGCGACGTAATTTTCACGTGCGCTCGTTCCGTAGAAGCGTTTGTCATTCTTTTCAATCCAATCGCAAATGATATTTCGGAATTCCTTATATTTCGACTCAGTCCCCAAAACAACAAAGCTCACAGACCGGAAAAAACAATTCCCATCTCCTTTTACGCTAACGCTATCGAGAGGTGTAGCCGTAATGTCAACTTCAACACTTTCCCTTGAGGGGTGCCGCCTGAAAAGTCTGGGGAAATTCAAACTGGAGGCCCGATCCTTTTGCCAGGCACCATCAACGGGGTGGAACTTCATTCTCAATGGCGGCTGGCAAGAGGGGTCAGCCTGTGGATGATAGGAGGGGTCAGCCTGTGGAGCATGGGAGGGGTCAGCCTGTGGATGATAGGAGGGGTCAGCCTGTGGATGATAGGAGGGGTCAGCCTGTGGAGCATGGGAGGGGTCAGCCTGTGGAGTATGGGAGGGGTCAGCCTGTGGATGATAGGAGGGGTCAGCCTGTGGAGCATGGGAGGGGTCAGCCTGTGGATGATAGGAGGGGTCAGCCTGTGGAGCATGGGAGGGGTCAGCCTGTGGATGATAGGAGGGGTCAGCCTGTGGAGCATGGGAGGGGTCAGCGTTGTCCTGTGTACGATCATGGAACAATTTGACGTTGCTGATATTGTAGAGATTCTTCAGTATTTTCCCACTTTTAGTGTTCTTCAGTTGAAGTCGACCCTTCGGCAACACACTTATGACCTCATATGGCCCGACGAATCTTGGTGCCATCTTGCCTCCCATTCTGTGTACTCGTGCAGCATTGATGATTAAGACTTTGTCTCCGATGCGGAACCCGTGGTCATATGCACGCCTGCTGTCATAGTACTCTTTCTGCTTCTTCTGCGCCCTTGAAATGTTTTCACCAATTTTGTTCTTGACTTCCTCGTGAATCCCCTTCATAGTGTCCATGATTTCTTCGTTCAGATCTTGCTCGTTGGCATCACCAGTGACGTCAAATGGTAGTTTTGCCTGCTCACCATACAATGCCAAAAAGGGTGAAAACTGTGTAGACTTGTGAACGGATGTTCGGTAGGCGAACAGGGCTGCTGGCAAGAGTTCATCCCAATCATCATTGTCTGTGATCTTTACCAAAGTGTCTTTGAGTGTCCTATTGTCCCTCTCCCGTTGGCCGTTCGTCTCAGGGTGGTAGGCCGAAGAAATGCGATGGTTGATATTGAAACGGTCGGTGAGAATATCAAGCGCAAAGTTAATGAACTCACGGCCTTGGTCAGTTATGAGGGAATCAAACGCGCCAAAGATGCAGATGGTTTCGTACATGAATCTGGCAACTTCCTCTGAACTCTTGCACGGGATGGCCTTGGCAACGGGAAACTTTGTAAAGTGGTCTGTGAGGGCAACAATGT
>JACVVK020000068.1:1295000-1332500 GCA_018292915.2 Batillaria attramentaria
CACACACACACACACACACACACACACACACACACACACACGCACGCACGCACGCACGCACGCACACATGCACACACACCTCTAGCCCGAGCGTATGGCAAGTAAATATCCTGTTTTTAATGGGGCAAAAATACGACTTTGAGTTAGCTCGAATCCTGTTAACTTTACCTCGCCACCATTCGCAAACAGGGAAGCCGTAATTGCCGAACTTGTAGTGCGCTGGACAGTCAGTGGTCGGGTCGTTGGTTCGAATCCCGGATGAGATCTGGACCTTTAAAAAAAAAAATTAAAAAAAAAAGCCACCAGCTTGCCCCCCCCCCCCCCCCCCCCAAAAAAAAATAAAAATGTGTTCGGCGGTGCAGTAGCACAGCAACAGTCGCTGTTTACTGAGAACAAGGGTGCTATACTCATTTTCACGCCTTACACTTTGGCTACCTCGCGGGAGTGAAATTAAATGGACGGGCGTTTTTACTGTGCTTTAAAAAAAAAAAAAAACTACTTTATTATCCCTTTCTGGAAATTTGGGCTGCCTCCCCCGGGGGAAGCGCGTCGCCGCGGTGCAGCGCCACCCAATACCTATCCTATATTTTTTACAATTTTGCTTGGGGAGGAAAGCCGGATAACCCGGACAGAAACCCCCGATGAGCAGCCCGGCAGCCAGGAAAAAAACCGCTCCATATCATATCTGCGGGTTTCCACGCCATAGCACCGTGTTTTCCCTAATTCAAAACGCCATAGCACCTAAAACAAAATAAATAAATAAATAAAAAAGAAACCGCTTTGGATTTTCAGTTATTAGTTCGAACGATTGAAAGGGGCTGTTTACCACTGGCAAGAAACCGACTTATCCTAACACGTTACCACAATATAAAGACGTGTATATGCTCATGTTTAAAAAAAAAACGGTTTTGAATGAGATCAGTTGTCGTCGAAATTTCTGAAGCGCCATAGCAACGGAAAAGGAGCGTCTAATTTGATGACCTCACTCCCCCCCCCCCCCCCCCCCCCCCGTGTACCTGTGAAAGAAACAGTGCGATGATCGAGGCAACCTTGTCTCCTCGTCTTCAGCGATTTCTGTAACTCCTTTGCCAAGAGAGGTCAGCAAGGGGCGTGAATCCTGGGGGCGTTGTGTTTTCTTTGTCATGGCCTTAACAGCAGCCCGATTACTTTTTGTCCTTCGTGTCCACAGATTCGGGGGCTTTTTTTTTTTTTTTTTTGGAAGCTTAACAGAGAGAGACACATTTGACAAAGATTAAACCATGCTCGCGTGCCAGGCCAAATCAAAGTTTGCTCATCTTTTTTTTTTAGAATCGCGGATCCGCGTGGAGACGTTAAATAGAATTTATCAGTGTACATGACCAGTGTCAGTGTGACTAAAAATTCCTCAACGTCTTTCACAGCTGTTTCAATAGTGGGTTACTTGCTAAATTTATTCTCCATGTAAGCAATCTTCAACGTTAAAGAAATGCATAGAAACGAGCAAATGAATGAATAAATAAAATAAATAAATAGTGCAAAACTGATTTATAAAATCCATTCAAAACTTACCGGCAAATTTAACGTTAGTCAACTGTTTTGCATTTTTCTGTGTCATTGTTTTGAATAACACTCTAATATTTTAACACTTTAATGTTTCTTTTAATTTTTTTTTTTTTTTTTTTTTTGCTGCCCCAACTCTTTTGCCGGTTCCAGTGGTTTTCCTCCCAGGTAATGGGTGGAATCCACGGAGGGCTCGGAAGCTGGGGCAATTTTTATCATGCATGATGATGGAAATGAGGATGATAGTAAGATGATGCTATGGAGGTCCGTGTGGTTTGGGACTGCGGGACAGCGCCACATTCCACGCTTCCTGACATGAATATCCCGGCATTAACCTGGCCCGGGAACTACGGCATCTTATTTATATGAATCATTAATAATTAATTTATAATGATTAGTAATGTTTTAGAGTGTAAAATGTACTGACAGTTTGGGTACGGTCATCACATTTCGCAGAAATAGTATGCCTCGACTAGATGACATATGAGGTTTCTAATATTTCACACTGGTGATGGAATAGTTATCAGTTATAGACACTGTGTTTTATACGTAGTCACTTACCCCCAAAAGAACCAACCGTGTAAAAATGTGTGTATCACTATTCTTGATTTAAAAACAAGGTACGATGCAAAATTACTGCCTAGAGCTTAGAATGATAATAATAATAATAAAATGGGTCTTTAAGGGACGCCCTCCCTCTCGCGGGAGCTCAGGGCGCCTTACAAGGAACACACACTCACTCATCCAGAAACACACGCAACATGCCTCCACACATACATTTAACTACAAACACATGATGTGCAGCATCATACACGGGCTGCCCCTGGCTTACACACACACACACACACACACACACACACACACACACACACACACACACACACACACACACACACACACACACACACACACACACACACACACACATATGACCAGCAAGATGATGATGTGGCAACAGTAACTGTTATTGGTTGAAGGCTGTGAAGAGGTGGATTTTCAATTTTGTTTTGAAAGATAGTTTTGTGTCTGCATATCTGATCGAAACTGGGAGATTGGCAATGGATAGATTTTATAAATTAACAGCCGTTTTTCGGCTGCGTGCTTGGAGATAAATTTATTAGCGTCAGATCCAAAACCAGAGAGAAAACGCAATACGCAATACAGGGGTGGGTGGGTAAATGGGTGGGTGGGTGGGTGGGGGTTTAGCGTCCTTTTCCACCACATACGGGTGATATCAAAGACGGGGCAACGATCAAAAAGCCAGCACAAACATTTGGCCCCAGCCGGGATACGAACTCACGACCCGAGCATTAGAAGTCCAACGCTCTACCATTCGGCCAACCCAGCTCCCGCAATACAGGGGTTAGAGCCAATAGAGGACACACCCAGCATTAAGGCCGGTATTCAAACTTCCTCCATTAACCAATCCGGCGGCCATGGCCCGGCGCCCGTGTTCCGGAAGCGTTTCCCTTTCCGTGAAACGTCACAACACGTGACGTGACCACACCCAGCAATGCTTCGCCAGTATCTAATTCAGGGTGTCGTTACTGGTCTCCGGAATGTACAACGCGGCATTTCGTTTTGCCGAAGTTTTTATGGGGCGAGGTACATGTACATGTATAACTATTCAGTCAGTCTTGTGTAGACGCTTTACCCAATTTCTTGAACTGGCTCAAAGCGCCCTGATCTGACTGAACCCAACACGCACGCTCACGTGAATCACATAAACACATTACAATCACGTGGTGCGAGGGGTCATCTCAGTATTTAAGTTTCGGAATTTAGAACTGCATTTATTTTCGAATGTTGTGGCCTGAACATTTCCAGAGGAGGATGGGGGATCGGTGAGGGTGGGGGGTGGCGGAAGCCGGAGTACTAGGAGAGAACCGCCGACGATCGGCCCGAATAAACGGTGCCACATACAACAAGGAACAAATCTTTGCCCGTCGTGGGACTCGAACCTGACCTCTCGCATTGGTGGCGAAGTCTTAACCACTAAACCACCGACCGCCCCACACAAGTCATCCGATTTAAAAGAAGTTCTTGATATACACGGACTATTTGTGTGTGTGTGTGTGTGTGTGTGTGTGTGTGTGTGTGTGTGTGTGTGTGTGTGTGTGTGTGTGTGTGTGTGTGTGTGTGTGTGTGTGTGTGTGTGTGTGCACTGGTTACAACTGGCTACGCTGGGAGAACCACAACAACAGCGCTCAAAGAACAAAATCTAAACAAAGCAACAACAACAACAAAACCCAACCCAAAAAAGCAAAAACAAAAAAGAACAAACAACAACGCTAAACAACAACAACGAAAAACTGACCAAAAACAAAACAAAAACAAAACAAAAAAAACTGACCAGCACCACACCACAGGCTGCTGACGTAGAAGAACACAAGAGTAAAGAACAAATAGTTCTCGCTTTTCTGTTTACACTTTTGAAGCAGGGGGGGGCAGGCTGAGGTAAGAAGCTGCGCTGGTCTGAATGAGATAGGATTAAATCCCCCGCTTGCCAGAGGATTGTTGAGCTCGTGAAGCAAATAAGCCGCGGGAGAGGCGCCAAGAGTTTGATTAACACAGTGGCTGCTAGCCGTCAAACTGCACTTGACTTCTCTGATAGCATAGGACTGCTCGCTCTCTGTCTGTCTGTCTGTCTATCTCTCCCCCCCCCCCCAAAAAAAAAAAAACAAAAAAAAACGTGCAAGTGTGTGTGTGTGTGTGTGTGTGTGTGTGTATGTGTGTGTGTGTGTGTGTGTGTGTGTGTGTGTGTGTGTGTGTGTGTGTGTGTGTGTGTGTGTGTGTGTGCGTGCGTGTGTGTGTGTGATGATGATGATGATGCATTTTGTTTGTTTCTTAGTGTAGCAAGGTAGCAAGGACAAATAGTAAGAGAGACCTGTGCGTTTCTCTCTCTCTCTCTCTCTCTCTCTCTCTCTCTCTCTCTCTCTCTCTCTCTCTCTCTCTCATTTTTAAGCAGATAAACACATTATGAGCAGTTTTGCTTAAAATCACCGTGCAAATTACGAACGACTATTTGAAAATGCGTACACCTCGAAAAATGTCAAGTTTCTAGCCGTCTGGCTTTTCTGCAATGTGCAATACAAACTGAGGCAGGAGACAGGTGTGTAAAATGCAGCCCGGGAAGTCGGTTCTCACGCGGTTGCACGGAGGCGACGCGCTTTTCTCGAAGGAAGCTACCGGAATTTTTTTCAAAAAGAATTTTTAAACGTTGTTCAAATCAATTCAGGGTGTATAAGTAGTATTGACGGGCAACACTTCTCTGAAGATATTAATTGAAATACTGTATTTACCATAGATTAAAGTATTTACAAGGAAACTGGATGCTCTCTCTCTCTCTCTCTCTCTCTCTCTCTCTCTTTATTTTCAATAAAAACGTTTCAGTCAGTCAGTCAGGCAGGCAGTAAGTCTCTCTCTCTCTCTCTCTCTCTCTGTCTCTCTCTCTCTCTCTCTCTCTCTCTCTCTCTCTCTCTCTCTCTCACACACACACACACACACACACACACACACACACACGCACGCACGCACGCACGCACGCACACACACACAAACACAGTGACTTTCTTTTAAAAAAATCAGTGACACACCGCACGCACACGCACGCACACACACACACACACACACACACACACACACACACACACACACACACACACACACACACACACACACACACACACACACACACACACACACACACACACACGCACGCACACACACACAAACACAGTGACTTTCTTTTAAAAAAATCAGTGACACACCGCACGCACACGCACGCACACACACACACACACACACACACACACACACACACACACACACACACACACACACACACACACACACACACACCTGTATCACGTTACTCTGAACCACAGCACAACTCATCCCTCGACTCACTCACGTCAACCGTTACCCCACACTCTGACATCCATTACTGCTAATCAGACTCCGAGCTTGGACAGAGGGTGTGAAGATGACACCTGGTAAGAAAAGGAAGCCTCCGATGTTGGAGTGGTGTTCCTGGCTTTTTTGTGCCACGGTGTTGGCCAAGAACAAACTTGCGTCACCCCTCTGTCCGTCTGACCTTTTTCAGCTACACCAGATCGGCAGATGGGCCATAGGTCTCACAGGGACGTCCTCAGCGGGTAGTTTAACGGGGAAAGGCACCTGAGTGTCTTTTGGGAACATCTCTATACGTTACAAGCGAGTGGTCAAAGACGTCTTCTGCCGTCTGTGTGTCCAGTATTAGACCGTTGGGTTGTTGTTGTTTTGTTGTTTGTTGTTGATGTTGCTGTTATTGTTTTGGGTTTGTTTGTTTTTTATTTGGGATTGGTTTTGTTTTTTTTCCGTGTTTTGTTGTTGTTGTTGCCGTTTGTTGGTTTGTTGGTTTGATTGTTTGTTTGTTTGTTTCTTTCTTTCTTTTGCTGTTGTTGCTGGGTTTTTGGGTTGTTGTTTTTTTTTTTTTTTTTTTTTTTTTTTGGGGGGGGGTGTTTGTTTGTTTGTTTGTTTGTTTATGTTCTTATCTTTTTCTTTCCTTTTTTTTTGTGCGGGGGGGGGGGGGGGGGGGCTACTGTTGTTATTTTGTGTGTGTGGTTTTTTGGGGGTTTTTTTTGCTTTTTTTTTGGGGGGGGGGGGTGCATTTTGAGGGGTGGGGGGGGGGGTGCTGTTGTTGTTACTGTTATGTGTATGAAGAGGATGGGGTGGGGGTGGGGGTGGGCGGTTGTTTTTGCTGTTGTTTAAATACACCCACTCATTCAGTCAGCGTTGGTTGGTACTGGCATATTTTTTGTCCAAGTTCCACCGTAAGCGAAATTCAGCCTGCTACTTACAAACACCTTATTACACTGATGACAAAAATGTATCTTCTCAGCATCATGTGGCTTTTCCCGTAAACACGCTCGTAATCACAGAATTATTCTCCAAGTACATGTAGTTTCGTGACCTGTCGCTCGTATTCTGGAGAAGAAAAAAACAACAACAACAAACAAACGCCATGACATCTAGCCCCAGTACCCTGCCAAAAGATGTCACGAAGAAAGTGACCTTTCAACAGACCTCACCAAGTTCCTTGGCGCTAGGCACCGAGCCTCCGCAAAACGTGTCTACAAAAAAAAACTTCGGCCGTTCGCGACAATTTCACACCACGTCGACATGCTCTGACGCGGCAAAGAGCAAACATTTTGTCCCGTGCATGTCGGGACAAAAACAGATACATGCATGCCCTTTTGTGAAATCGCGAGTCGGCTTTCACAAATTAACGTAGAGTGCATGTTGAAATCTGCTCCCGTGAAATGGCATGGCTTTGAGGAGGGCTTTGCTTTCGCAAACAGGACGAGAGTGAGTGCGTTAGGATCTTTTACGCCTGAGGCCGATGAAAGGTGAAAAACATGCATGCATAAAATTGAATAAGTGAACAAATATAAAGTGCATGCTCGCATACGTGAATAAAGGGTGGGTGGGTGTTTGGGAGTTTAACGTCCTTTTCCACCACATAAGGGTGATATCAAAGACGGAGCAACGAGAAAAAAGGCCAGCACAAATATTTGGCCCCAGCCGGCGACGTGAATAAAACAAGAACAGTACATTGCTCTTATGTCAGATTATGAAACGAATGCTATGAATTTGGACATATACACACACACATACACGTTGTTGTTGTTGTTGTTGTTGTTGTTGTTGTTGTTGTTGTTGTTGTTGTTGTTTTTAACAGAACCCATTTTAAATACCGACCTTGACCAATGGTCAGTTCTGCGTTCGAAATACTTAATCGTGATTCAGTTCACGACAGAGTGTCCAGTGTCTGTAGTACAAGCCAGGCGTGCACCGAGGTGATATTCGCGTACGCAAAACCTGTCCAAGAAAAGTTTCACACAAGGAGCACATTCTGTCCGAGTGAAGTTGATGTGGTTTGTAATGCGATGAAATTTGATGATGATGATGACGAGGACGTGGACGACGACGACGACGATGACGACTATGATGATGATGATGATGATGATGATGATCTGTCTGCAGATACTAGCAGCCTGCGTGCTGGCCACGTTTGGCACCGTCCTGCTGACAGCGTCGAAGACAAGCCTCCTCTACCTTTGGACACTCAAGGACTCAGTCCCGCTCAATCAGTGGTGAGTAAAAAGAGCAAAGAAAAACACTGTGACTGCACGCTGAGGAGTACAAAGTGAAGTGAAAATAAAAATAAAAAAAAAAAAGCTCCGGTCAGATCACCCTGCCATTGAACACACACACACACACACACACACACACACACACACACACACACACACACACACACACACACACACACACACACACACACACACACACACACACACACGCACGCACGCACGCACGCACGCACGCACACGTGCACTTTTGGTGGAAGTCTTCCTCACAACACAACTTGCGTGATGTACTTTCCGAGTGCTTGACTGACCAATTTTGGTCTCTTTTTCACGGGATATTAATTGGCGTGGGCCCCACATTTCTCAAGGCATTCCTTTCTGACACCACAAATAAATCGCATTTTGGTGATTAAATGCATATATAGGAAACGTCCTAAGTTAATTAAAGCGTCATTTTAAAAGAGTCGTTTTGCACGGAATGACCCTGAAGAAATTCGATCGTGTTTTTTGCCTTTAACTCATTCGTGACGGGAACCTTCGATAAAAGCTTCAGGCATGCATCGCCCACATAAACACTTGTTCATCAAAATTGATTTCTTATTCCATGTTTCATTAAATACACAAGCGTGTGCGTCTTCAACGAAGCTTAATTGCGAGAGAAGTTTGTTTTTCATATAATCAGTTTACTCCAGTTTCATGGCGGCAGGGCCTCAGGCCAGCACAGTGATAACTGATAAGGCAGCGGCAGCTTCAGTCACAAAAGAGTTAAGTGTGTGGCGCGGTGGTGATGGGATTTCACGTGACCGTTCATACGATCTCCTCGCACACAGCTTTACTCATTCCTCAAACACTCTGTCTGGGAACGCGCATTCGCTAACACGCCGTGCAGGGAGCCGGGGAAGCCGAGATGGTAAAGCGTTCGACTTTCAATGCTCGAGTCGTGAGTTCGAATCCCAGCTGGGATTAGCAGAGTTCGTAGAGCGTTGGACTTTCAATGCTCGGGTTCGAATCACGCCTGGGTAATGGTAATGAAGATGATGATTGTATATAGCTCACGGCTCCCTCTCCCTCCCCCCCCCCCCCCCCCCCCCCCCCCCCCCCACCACTCCCGCTGCTCACCCTGCCTGCCGCCCGCCCCCCTTTCTCCCACCCCTTCCCCACCCCCACCTGCACTGAGTGTTCACAGTTCAGAGAGAGGTTTGTAAGAAGGAAAAGACAAGTTGCAGATGGTTAATGGGCATCTCGATTCGGAGACTATACAGACACGAAGGTAAAAAGCAGTCTTCACGGTAATCTTTACCCTAATTAGTACCTGTTCTTTGATGTAGCTGTTTTTATCCACCTAACACCGACACATGCACGGTAAGCACTTTTTAAGGGCAGAACTAAAGATAGAAAGAAAACTGGCGTGTTCCACAGCTGGATTTGACGTTTAGGAAGGGAGGTAACTGGACTGGGTAAATAAGTACCGTGTCAGGGCCCGTATGTAGATCTCGAGGTTAATTTAACCCACGGCTACGGGCCTAACCCAGACTAGGACGAAAGAAACCCCAAACAAAATTAAATTAAAAAAAAGAAGCGAAGAAAGAAAGATTCTTCTATTACGGCATAGCCACCTTGCTGGAATGGACCCGCTTTCTGATTTAAAACAAAAAACAAACAAAAAAACAGAAAAATTAATCCTAGAGCAAGTTTAGATCGAGGTTAGACTCTAACCCGGGGCTAAACTCCCTAACCCCGACTTTACATGCGGGCCCTGGTCATTAAAGGATCACACTGGTCGTCATGACACCGCTAACTCACATGGGGCGACTCAGCAAAAGATTTTGTTCTTGTTTTACTGTAGAGGATGATGCCTCAGTCCGACATACCGTAGCTAGTGCGCACGCTTGTTAGTTCCAGAAGCTCATGTCACAAAATTGTAATAGTGGTTGTCATGTGCTAGATTGTCTACGTCCATTGTTCACGATTTAAGCATTTTCAAGATTCAAGCGGGCCTTAAACCTGAAAAAAAAATGCTACGATTTTAAGCAAACCACGCTTTATTCGACTACGAACCAAGCGGGTTTTACTAGTATTTTTAACGATGTGCTCTCTCTCTCTCTCTCTCTCTCTCTCTCTCTCTTGTTCAGTAATGTCCCCCCCCCCCCTTGACAGCATCTTCGATTTCTTAAAGGAGGCAAGCCTGTTTTATTAAATTCACTGTCTTTCATTGACCTCCGTCCGTTCAATTGTTTAAGTCTTGTAAGAAACTTCTCATTTAAACCCAGTAAATTTTTAATATATACTTATATATATCCTGTTTTATTGTATGCCCTTTTATTTTTAATGACCTGGCAGAAAGGGGACCTCGCTTAGCCGCGAAATAGTCTTTGTAGCTTGCGCGGCGTACAGCCCTAACTAACTTACTAACTAATTAACTAACTCTCTCTCTCTCTCTCTCTCTCTCTCTCTCTCTCTCTCTCACACACACACACACACACACACACACACACACACACACACACACACACACACACACACACACACACACACACACACACACGCACACTGAGAAAACATTTTTTTTCCGCCAACAGCCTTGTGGACTAAAGCAATAAAGCCAGAGTGTATGTCAGCTAAATCCCCTCCCAAATCTCTACAGTTCTCCTCTTTCTTTTCTTTGGTGCATGCCCGCTGATAGTTTGTCAGAGAAGTCAAGTACCAGGTCGCCGCTTATACCTGCGCCACGAAAAGGAGGTCAATGTGACATCCACGTTTGTGCAAATTTGAGTGGACACCCGAGACACAATGCAAACAGGACGAAGAAAAGGAAAAGGGGTCGTAGGGCCATGAAGCGCGGGAGGTTTTCTTCCCCCCCCCCCCCCCCCCCCAAGTACATGTATGTCCATCTTGGGGCCTATGGTGCAGGATTTCACGACCTAGTTTTTCACTGGTCCCCTTGTGGCGAGTGTGCTGATTTAGCTGTCTTGGCTGTGGAAAATGGTTCACTAAAATGCGGTTAACTCATTCGTGACGGGACTCTTCGATCGAAGGTTCCGCCACGCATCGCCCACGGCTCATCAAATCGAATTCTCCGTCCATTTTCAGCTGAAAATGTGAGATGTTTGTTACTCCAATGAAGGACGCTAGAGTTGTTGTTGTTGTTGTTGTTGTTGTTGTTAAATGTAGTAAGTTTACTGCAGTTTCATGGCGGGAGGTCTAGGCAGGGGCAGTGTTGAGACGGCGGCAACCCCAATCAAAATATAGTTAAACCGCTGACGATTTGGTTGGTTGGTTGGTTGGTTGGTGGATGGGTGGGTTTGGTGTGGGTTTAACGTCCTTTTTCACCACTTCAGTCATATAAGAGCCCGAACCCGACCACCCTTTTCCCACTATACGATAAGACTGGTTACAAAGAACAAGCCATTGCACACCAGTAGGAGCCACTTCAAGCCACTATTACGCAAGGCGGGGGCCTTCCCCTCCAGGCCCGAGACCGCTGCAGATTGCGTAATAGTGGCTTGAAGTGGCTTCTAGTGATCTGAAGATTTCAAGTAAAACTACGAGTTTTTGCATGGGTTTTTCAGAGACAAGGGTGATATCAAAGACGGGGAAACGAGGAAAAAGCCAGTACAGATATTTAGCTTCAAGCCGGGATTCGAACTCGCGACCCAAGCATTGAAAGTCCAACGCTCTACGAGCTCGGCTATCCCGGCCCCCCACGAGTGGAGGAAGGGGGTAGAGGGGGGGGGGGATGGAGTAGCTGTTTCACGGGATATTCCAGGCAGGAACTAAACTCCTCATGAACGAAACGTTTACTTCTATTTGCTGATTCTCTTTCAGGTACGCAACTCTCTGCCTCGTTCTCATAGTACCGGAAGTAGCGTCAGTGGCGCGGACATTATGGGGCTCCACGCTTTTGGTGTCCGGGACTCTTCTACACTGGCCTTCCTTTCACGTCATCTTGTTGGTACGTGGTGATTTTGTACAAAACTTTCTTACTAACGCTCCAAGCAAGCGTACTAGTCTGGACAGCTTTATGAGAGATCGCTTGCGGCACCTTTTTTTTTATTTGTAAAATTGAGATATGTATGAAAACTGTGGCATTTCTTTTTTCTTTAAGTGTTTAAAAACCTCTAACCTGCGTACTGCCAGTGTGGAGTGAGTGAAAGTTCCGAGAGGTGCATGAAATCGTACCTACCGCCTTTAAATGTGGACTTGAGTAGCCTACATTTACAGCTCAGATGAATGATTATGATACCTGTATGGGCATGACAGAAATGTATGTGGGTGAGCGGTGGTCTAATAGATAGCGCGTCGGACTTAGCCGCTGGGCTACTGAACGGCCGTCACCAATGTCACAGCGATGAAGCGGGGTTCGAGCCCAGGTCGAGCTTGTGATATGTGATACCGGTTTTCCTGGCTACCGAGCTGCTCATCGGGGGTTTCTCTCCGAGTTATCTGCCTTTCCTCCCCGAGCTAAATTCAAAAAAAAAAAAAATAGGATAGGTATTGGGTGGCGCTGCACCGCGGCGACGCGCTCTCCCCCCCCCCCCCCCCCCCTCTCCCGGGGGAAGCAGCCCGAATTTCCCGAAAGGGAAAATAAAATTCCTGCGAATCAAACCATCTTGGTTGATATGAAACATGTACTTGTTTTCAGGGCATCTTTACAGCCATACTGGAGGCAGCAGCCATGACCTTCTTCACGCTAGAAGTGGCGGCGGCTCTGCCCGTGTACGCCGTGCTGCCCCTCATGAACGTCCTGCTGCTCCTACAGATATTACTCAACCAGTGGAAACCCACCAGAGTGAGTAGAGGAGTACCCAGACGTTGTAATATCGTACAAGATTACTGTTATTGTTGCTGTTGTTTTCATTCTGAGCATTCACACATACACATTCACAAGTGCAAACAGTTACATACATTTCTACATCTTCTAAAGAGTCGATAGTGTATTCTCTCCCTCACACCACGTCATTCCCACTTCACTCCCACTCCGATAAAAAACGAACCAAACACAAATGTTAGAGAAATATATCACAACAAGAGCAACGCCAAGAAAAAAACCCAAAACAAAATCAACAACAACACCACCTAAAAAAAGCAGCCGAAGACACATGCCAGGAACAACTTGTCCTTTAGGGCTAAAAGCCATAGGACGTAAAGCAAGCTAATGGTGACTTTAAAAAAAACCAAAAAAAAACAACAACAACAAAAAACGACACACCATACAAAAGGTGTACAGCTAAACGCAGACCAGTTTACGATCCTCAACTCATTCCGCGCGAGATATTGGACATATTTCGTAGGGCTTCGTAAAGAGGACTTCGCTGAGGAACGTAACCCATTTACATGTAAATTAGGCACGTTAGGGGTACCATTCGATAATCGCAGCGCGTTAGCAGCTCGGCCTCTGCCGTGTGAGCCTAATTTACATGTAAATGGGTTACGCTAGTCCTCCTTACGAAGTCCGACTCAAGATGCCTAATTCTGACCCATCTCATCTGTCCCAGAAACGTCTTCAGCCGCTGGACCCGTCCAAGTACGAGGACGAGACGATGGAGCGGCGTGTTCTCAACTGTGTGGCCTCAGCATTCGGTCTCTGTGTCTTCGTCGTCCTCGCTAGCATGCTGGTCGTGCTACGCGTCGCGGACGCTGCTGAGGCCGTCTCATTGGTGGCGGCGGTGGTTGCGCTGTCCGTAGTGTGGTGCCAGCCGGTTCGACAGCATATGCTGTGCGCTGATACGTCATCGATGACGACGAGACAGAACGTGACGCTGCTGCTGGGCGTGGTGAGGGTGGCCGCCACTGTGGGCTTCTCCATCCTCACCGCCACCATGGGCTTTGACAAGATGGACCTCAGCGAGGCCCCGGAGTTCTTGTGGAGCGGTCTCCGCCATCTGAGCGAGAACAGCGAGCTCGTTCACGCGCTGGTCATCCACAGCATGACCAGCATCCTGGCCTGCCTGCTGACTCGGCTCGGTGCCTACTACACGGCCACTCGGTCCTCCATGGTCGTCCCCACCGTCGCTTCTACTGTGCTGACGTCATTGTTTTTCATGTTGGATTGCATCGGCAGCCTGCACGTGCATCTCGGCCTCCACGTCTGCGATCTCAGTAACTCCACCGTCGCCATCTTTGTCGTGTCGGTGTTTCTGTGGCTGATTCCTTTTCTCTCGCTCCGGATGAGCTATTTCGAGCCAGCGGACATCCTGTTTAGACCGGAGATCGAGAACTTCCTGAGTATCAGCTACAACAGCGTGTGTTTCGACCAGAACCTTTTCCTCAACTACAACCCCTTCTCCATTATGTTCGGTGAGTGCTTGCCGGTGGGAGGGAAACAGAGCCGCGTCTTCATCTGCACCACCATGTACAGGGAGGCTGATTACGAGATGGAACAGCTGCTGCGCAGCTTGTCCAAAGTGTCCAAGTCCAAGAAACTGAAGAACGCGAACGTGTACCTGGAGTCTCACATCTTCCTGGACAACGGCGCGGACGGGTTCACGCTGAAGGAGTTCGCCTTGCAGCTCATGTCGCTGGTCGAGACGTGCTTTTCCGTGGCCAGGGCGGAGAGTACCATCCACAAGACTCCTTGCGGGATCCAGATCACCTGCGTGCTGCCCGGCGGCATGCCACTCTTCCTGCACCTCAAGGACCCGTCGCTGGTGAAGGCCAAGAAGCGCTGGAGCCAGGTGATGTATATGAAGTACATCCTCGACCACAGGATCAGGGTCACGGCCAACCGAGGAGGTGTCCCGGCCACCTTAGGTGCGGTACACCTGAACATGACCGGCAAGGACGCTGCCGACCTTGAGGACAAAAACAGTGAGATCCTGGTCAAGATACGCACGCTGCTAGACGGCCTGAAGGCGGAAGGGGAGACTAAAATCGACAAGGACAAGAACTCCATCATCGAGAGCAGGGACGGGTCTGACCAGAGTTCAGACCAAGGTATTGACGTTGCGGATGAGATCTCCACCATTTCGGACTCGTCCAGTCAGAGAGAAGCCGCCAAACCCCAGGAAGACGGTAGTAATCACATTCGTAATTTGAATCACATTTGAAATCGTTATCGGTGATGTTTTTCACAGGGGTGTTTAACAAATAGTAATTTTTAGATATTTTAGAAGATTTAGTTCGTTTCTCTCTCTCTCTCTCTCTCTCTCTCTCTCTCTCTCTCTCTCTCTCTCTCTCTCTCTCTCTCTCTCTCTTACTTCGATTCAGATACCGCATAAAAAAACAAAACTGTGTATTTTTCCGCACACTTTGAAGACATGTGAACTCGCTTCTCATAAAATGACATGCTATTGCTTGTTATCCCAGTAGTAGTAGTAGTAGTAGTAGTAGTAGTAGTAGTAGTAGTAGTAGTAGTATCATGATTATTATTATGATTCAGCTGTTCTGCGTGGCTTTAAAGCCATAGGAAAGTAGCTGACTAACCGTTACTTTCTCAGGCGTCCGGAGTCAGTAAGCTGGCCATTAAGGAATTCAGTTTATGCTCACTGATTTCACTGTGAGCATATAGGATTATAAGTAGTGTAGGACGTAAGTACCTCTTCGTAACAGTATCTTGTTAGTACTAATAGCATTACAAAGAATTCCCAAAGGAAATAACTCTTCAACAGGCAGGACCCCCTTCCCCTCCCCGTTCCCTCATGGATTAATCATAAAATCCGGATGCCTGAGATCCAAACAGGGTTTCATTGTAACCTTCATGACGCTTTTTCTCTTTCCTTTTTTTTTTTTTTTCAAAATTTGTTTCATTTCTCGCACGCTATCATTTTCGACTTTGTTTCAACAGGCAACAACAGCGGCTCCGCATCGTCCACGATGAAACAGACCAGTAGTTACGGAAGCCTTTTGTCTTCTCATTTCTTGCACGGGAAACTGAACCCAGCCTATATCCCTGATGACGACGAGGAGAACCCACCGAAATGGCTGCCAGAGTTCATGAGCAAATACCGCGGTGCGTCACCAGTAAATTTGAATGAGGACGACCCTCTGAAGGGGTTGCAGTTGTCCTCTTCTCAGTTCGAGGACCTGTCGGAACCGGTTGTTTTCTGCATATCGGATGGCGTTGCGGAGGAAGAGAAAACCTTTACGTCTGTCCAGATGGAGAATGATCCGGTTTGTCTTGATGTTTATTCATTTCTTCACTTATTTATTTTCTCCGAAGTAAGGTTTCGAAATATTGCTAGGACTCGGCCTGCTCCTTAATCAATTTTGTGCCTGTAAGCAAAACAAATGTCTTCAAGACACAACGATTTCTATTCTTCCGACCCTTTGCCAATAAAATAGACAAACAAAGTTAGTTAGTTAGTTATTTAGAGCTTTACGCCGCGCAAGCATAGACAAACAAAGAAGCAAACAGAAAATACAGACAAGCAAAAAAAAAAAAAATGGACACACATACAAACAAACAAACCTCCTACGCGGGTTCATGGTTTCTCAGCAAAGCTTTAAGTGTGTCATGTTCTTTCCTAAAACTGAGTGCCTTAATCAGTTTGCGCTTTATCCTGTATTCATGTTCACTGGGGAACACTCTAGCTGCAATGCCTCCTGACCCACCCCAAAGAATTCTCCGTACGAAATTCGTAGAACACCTCGCCTCTCTGCTCTCAGGTTCCTGGCTCGTATGACAAACAGACGTACATCCTGGCCACTGACGCTGACATGCTGTTTAACGACGCGGCCGTGCTGGACCTGGTCAACGTGTGTAATGAGGACCTGAGGCTGGGCGCTGCTTGCGGAAGAACTTACCCCATGGGCAAGAAGGTCAACCCCATTGTGTGGTACCAGATTTTCGAGTACGCTAAGGGTGAGTGTGAAACCTCCAGTGGTCCGATTTGGGCGTCTTCGCCAAATTTCCCTCGTCGGAACCTCGACTTTCATTAAATACAGAGCAGGTCATCGCATACGCTTAGGATGGTTACTTTTGGTCTGATCTTCTGTACAGAACATTTTTTTGTGTGTGTGGTTTGCACAGTTCACTGTCAGTGGTGGTGGTTGTTTTTTCTCTCTGCAGGGATGCACCAGGAGAGTCCCCGACCCACCCCCCCCCCCCCCCCCCATCCCCACCCCCAAGACCTAAATGATAGCCCTGTTTCGATTATCTCATTGTTACAACAGCAACATCATGACGCCCCTTCCGTTCATTTTCATTTTTTCCTATGGACAATGCATGTACATCTCTGTTGATAGACCAGTCCAAACATATGTCGCTGTATCACTTACAAAAACTGGCTGTGGGGTGCTCATTTTTCAGATTGCTTGGCGTTTTCGTATACCTCGGCTTTAATCACGAAGCCACAAGGTCATGGCAAGACACATTACTGCAACAGCTGCTACAACATGTTATAGTATACTGTATAGAATAAAACTCGTTATTACTGTATTGACGTTGCAGATTTCTGGATGATCAAGAGTGCCCAGAACGTGATCGGGTCCGTCATGTGCTGCCCGGGCTGTTTCAGTCTCTACCGTGCAGAAGCCATTGATGACGTTGTGCAGACCTACTCCGAGCCCACCACGCGCGCCGGAGATGTCTTCACTAAGGACACAGGTAAACCCGTGATCTGATCGTTCAAATACTTCGTAGTCTTTGTGTCAAAATGCAGTGCATAGACGTGCGATAATCACGGGACAATGTGTCAGTTTGAATTCCATTCACAGATGCACCATTTGATTGTGTAAAATGTAGTAACTTTCCTCCTGGCTGTGCATGAAATTTAAAAGGTCAATGTTTTCCAGGATTCACGAAGTTGTCTTTTCTATGGAATGTGAATGATAAATGACAAATGTTTCCCTTACTTTACTCCTGCGTGAAACTCCCCCCTCCCCCCCCCCCCCCCCCTGCTGGCGAAGAAACACCGCGGTTTGTGTAACGTATTTTAAAAACCAACAAAACCAACAACAAAAAAAAAAAAAAAAACCACACTTAAAAACTTAAAAGTTGTTAGGCCAGTACCTGCTACCACTGCCATAATCTTTTTAACCAAACATTAGAAGTGAACCGCAGTGAAAGAAGTAACCAAAAAACAAAACCGTTCATGATGTTCCCTGGTTCCTCCAACAGGCGAGGACCGCTGGATGTGCACGCTGATGATGATGAAAGGCTGGAAGCTCCGCTACTCTACATACGCCGTCAACAGCACGTACTGCCCGGACACTGTGGGAGAGTTCATCAAGCAGAGGCGCCGCTGGATCCTGTCCGATTTCGCCAACTCCTTCCTCGTCTTCCGAAACCTGCCGCGGCTCATGCGCAGTAACGGCTGCTTTTCTTTCATGTATGCCGTCTACCTTGTGCAGCTGTTCATCATCGTGGTCTTCTCACCTGGAACTACCGTTGTTATGCTTACGGTAAGCAACAGATTAACTCATTCTGTACAGTCGTAACAAGATTTCAACTCCCCACTGCCGCGCTACGACTATAGTCGTAACAGTCGGTAGTGTACGAAACCTTTACCGTTACCAGTTTTGTTGTTGTTGTTTGTTTGGGGGGCTGGGGTTTTTGTTTTTTGGGGTTTTTGGGGGTTTTTTGTTGCGGTTGATGTTGTTGTTTTGTTGTTGTTGTTGCGGTTGATGTTGTTGTTTTGTTGTTGTTGTTGTTTTTGTTTTGTTTTTTTTGGGGGGGTGATCTCCCTTAGAAACGGTTACTGTTTTCGTTGTTTACCGTTGTGTATGTTTTTTCATGCGGTTTATTCAGTTAAAAAAATGTTTAAACGCAGGCGACTTGGTGTCAACATGGGGGGGGGGGGGCTCCAGACAGCCAGCGCCAGACATATGATGATAATGTCAGTGTAGAAATTGTTAAATTGTATTTTTTTTTAACTTTAATTGCATTTTTATTATCACTCTACGAAAAATCCATGTCGCATATCAAAGCTTGGGGTGCCGGAACAGTCGAGCGGCTTGATGAACATTAATTTCATTTCCTTTCATCGATAATTTTTGTGTCCTCTTTTGTTGTTGTTTGGGTGGTTTTTCTTGCCGCCTTTTATCTAAAATTTACCAGCTTTGTACTGGAGTTTGATTTATTTCCCTACTTCCAGGTTGGCGTAGAGCTGCTGACAGGAGCACCGTACCATATCACAACGCCAGTCATGTCTATGGTGTTCGTGCTGTACGGACTCATGTGCTGCCTTCTTTCTCCCGAGGTGCAGGTCCGCGTGACCAAGTGCGCCATCGTGGTCCTAGGTCTCAGCATGGCCGCCGTGGTGATCGGCGCAGGAGTCTATGTTCTCATCGATATGATCAAATGTGAGTCTCTGGTCTCTGTCTGTCTGTCTGTCTGTCTGTCTGTCTGTCTCTCTCTCTCTCTCTCTCTCTCTCTCTCTCTCTCTCTCTCTCTCTCTCTCTCTCTCTCTGTCCAATCAGCGCTGTCTAGTTGGTGTTTAGTCCGCAACCAAATAACATCGTACGCGGTACGCTTCTAAGTACGAGGAACAACAATATACGCCAACCCAAGTCACAATAGTTTCTATATACTGTTAATAATAATAATAATAATAATAATAATAATAATAATGCGTATTTACGGGACGCCCTCCCTCCCGCACGAGCTCTGGGCGCCAAGTGTGTCCCGAGTGACTGATCTTGATGCACGGATTAAGCTCATTCGATGTAGTTTTCCATAACGTTGTTGTACCTGACGAAAGTATTGCGACTTGAAATGTTTCCAGCCATCAACCTGGGCGGCCTGTCACTGATAGAGCACTACCTGCTTCTGGCGCTGACCGGATCGTTGGTGTACGCGGCGCTGATCCACCCCCGGGAGTGCTACATCCTGGTGTACGGGGTCGTCTATCTCTTCTACTTCCCGGCCATGTACATGCTGCTGCCCCTCTATGCCCTCTGCAACATCGTCGACCAGTCGTGGGGCACCAGGGACAATGTAAGTCGCCCAAAGGGCATCCTCAGGAGTTTGGGATGACACAGTCTCAGCGCAAAATAAACTAGACAAATGTGTTTGTAGCACTGTACTTGTACGCAAGAAAATAGTCAGAAGATCCCTTTTTTTCTTCTTCTTTTTTTTTTTTTTTTGGGGGGGGGGGGGGCAGAGTGCGTCACAATATTCCAAAGAAGGGTATGGCAAGTGACACTTCCCTATTTTAACCAGTCACGTAATGCACGACTGTAAAGTTTAATTTTGTGACGTTCACTGACAAATTGGTATGAGATACCAACTGGTATTCGAACTCACGATCCCGGCACGTCAAGTACAATCAGCAGAGCGCTAGTCGACTAGTCATTATCAGCATTTGTTTATGACCCGACCGGATGGTACAGAAACATGAACTCCACGCCAGAAATATATAGTGGGCTTAGTTTACGAGTGACGTATGTCGCTGCGTGTTTTTTTTTTTTTTTTTTTTGGGGGGGGGGGGGGAGACAATGGAAGTGTCACACTTAGGCGTGATTTAGCTAGGCACATGCAGCTAAGCACATTGGATACATAGATTAGCATCTACACTGCATATATCAAAGATTTTAGTTTAATGCATTACCTTGGGTTATACGAGTAGATGATGTTACCAGCATAGTTCGTATTACCTCATTCTATGGTACAACTGCTTGTGTTTCAGCAAAAAGCCAAGGTGCCTAAATTGATATGCTTTCCACGAATACGGCGCAGAAAGAAGAAGAAGGACATCAAGAGTCCCAGTAGCTGCGGTAAGTTACATCTCTCTCTCTCCTCTCTCTCTCTCTCTCTGCTTGCGTTTTTCTGTACCCAAGATAAAGGTGCTTTTTTGCTGTTTTGTCGTTTCATTGTTTTTTGTCTTTTTGATGAGTATTAGTTTTGCTTTGTCTTCTTCTCTAGAAAATAGCACCGGCAAGTTTGTAAACTGACGAACTTTTTCCTGCCAAAACCTTCACCGTTGAGAAATAAAGTTTCATTATCATCATGTCTCTTTCATTCTTGAGAAAAATTCTCTCTCTCTCTCTCTCTCTCTCTCTCTCTCTCTCTCTCTAAGAACCTCATCTTTTATCCTTGTATAATGAAGTGTCATTGTCTTTCCAATGCCACACATCCGATACTGACTTCAGTAACATTAATATTCGTCTATCAAAGAGTTTTGAACTAATGAGGTAGCGGACGAACTCCAAGACTTTAGTCCTCTAATTCCCTACCCTGCACAAAGTTTTCAAACAAGCGGTTTTATAAAACCGGGGAAAACCTCGTAAATTGTGACCATATGACACAAAACTTACAACAACAGCAACAACAAAAGCACTACACACATGATTATTATTAACTCATTCAACACTGCCTGTTTTCTCCCTTGACATTCCCTGGAAAGTGGGCGTTTTGAGGTGTTAGTAAAACAAAATTGCAAAACTATATCACAACAAATCTTTTCACTGTGTATGTGGTGACACCCAGCACAACATCCAAACACGCAGAACCACGTACGCCGTCCAATTTGCGCTGCATTTGTCACGTGCATTGTGCAACACCGGACCGCATGAGGTCCCTCGGGTTTAAACGTTGTGCTGGACCGTACCGGATATGCGGTCCTTAGTGTTGAAAGAGAGTTAAACAACCTGAAAGTCATAATCATTCCTTTCTTGGCCAACAGAGAACCTTGCCGAAGACCCGGACGCAGTGTCGGAGCAGCTGAAGCCGCTGACTGCCGACGAGGAGAGCTTCTGGAACGACCTGGCGTCTCGACTCATCGGTAAGGACATGAACCAGGGCCTCAACACGGCCGACCTGGCCATCGGACTCCGCAAGCTGCGCAACAAGGTCGTGGTGACAGTCATGATCTTCAACCTCATCTGGGTCATCGGCTTGTCCTTCTTTTACCTCTGGTCCTTCGGGTCAGGGTCAGGGTCGCAGATCAGCGCCTACGGGATCCTGAGCGGTGTTCTGTACGCGTTCTCCTTCCTGATCCAGATCGTGGGCATGACTGTGTACCGGGTGCAGGACGGGGTCCACCGGCTGGGGAAGAGCATTTACGGGAAGGAGAAGCCTCACTATGTGCGCTGTGTGGACGAACGGTGACAGACTAAAGTGTTGTGAAGGACGAGTGTGATTGACTTAACTCTCAGAAGACAAGACTCGGAATTTCTCACAGCAGCAAACATGGTCCTGCGGGTGGCGTTTCGGTCTCACTTCGCTGTAGCGTACGTCAATATTGTTGACTTCAGAGTCACTTCTGCACATTACAGAAGTCACTGATCCTCTGACGCCAGTCTTCGACTTTCAATGCTCGGGACGTGAGTTCAAATCTCGAATATTTGTGGCCGTTTTTTTTTTTTGTTTTTTTTCTCCTTGCCTCGTCTTTGATGTCACCCCTATGTGGTGGAAAAGGACGTTAAACTCCCAAACACCCACCCACGCACCATGACGTCAGTCGAAGGTGAAGGGTTGCTAACTTAGCTGCTGATTGGGATAATTGCGGATTCTAAAAACACAAAATATCAATCTTACAGCTCTAGCTTGAAATTTCATTCCCACTCTGTACAACGCGTCAATGACAGAATTCGTCACATACGCTTTACTGCACACAAAATATCTGTAAGTTTAAGCAGTTTCAATGCAAGACTGATGTTGTGAATGAAGAAGAACATTGATGGATTATTCTAGCCGAGAAAAAAAAACGCGAAAAGGTCTGAATATGAGCCGTGAAGTGATTACACTGATGCACGCAGCAGTTTACTCAAGTTGTGGGTGGCTACGTGTAGGCCACGCATGGGGGTCAAATTGTTCAGCTTATCACGTCCTTATACATAAAAAAAAATCAAATTACAGAGGTCAAAATCATACCAAACAACAACGTCATACGAATGTGATAAAATGCCGTACTTACATCAGCTTGGGGTAGCAATGGGCTCCTACGTTTCACTAGAAGCAGTTGCAATGTGAACAGTGCTCGACGAGAACAAATTCACAGATAAGATAATTACAGACTGGACAGAAGTTCCTTACTTTGTATACGTTCTCTGTGTATATTTTACTTTAATTCTGTCCGTGGCCCCCACCCAAAAAGAATTACAGGCACTTGAAAGTCACGTCGGGAGACCGTCACTAGGGTAAATATGTACAATAAATTATATTTCAACTCGCATTTCCAACATCCCGAAGCACATTCCTCGACCACAACACGCAGAAAATGATGTTGGGAAAGGCTACTTCTCTCCACCTGTTTACTCACAAATATTCAGACATTTTACTTTAAGTGCATATCCCTCACTTACTTGCTTTCGAAGTTGCATAGCTATTCCAAAATTATTCCACAAAAAAATGTATTTCACCTACGTATTCTACTTATCTGGTGATACAGGCTTTCAAGTTCAGTACCGCTGATACTGATACATATCAAAAATATATTTAAGTGTGCATTCCACTTATTTGCGTTTGAAGCTTTTAGCATTCTGTCCAACTGTGCGACAGGTGCTTGCACAGTGATGATCCTGTTTTCCTCCCCTCTCTGCCATATACTTCTGATGTGTTGAATCGACTGTCTGTCTGTTGTGGTACGTAACGTCGCTCGGCGGACACTCGCAAATAATAACATCCTACAGGGGATTCATTTGGCCTAGTGGGTCTGGCGCAGAAATCGGTACACCCGATTTCCCCGGCCCATGGAGACCTTATCACGGAGTTAAATGACTGGTGCATTGCCGATTGAAAGTCAGCAAATAATTTGATTTCTTTCTAAATGCACTTGTTGCTATGACATGATCTAGTCCGTCTAGTTAGAAGATTTTGTGGTAAACCTGTTGCATTAGGTTTCACTTTATATTAATTTTCATCATCAAAGTCTCCACCTACACGTCCATGTTCGATCCAATGCCCTATTTTTGCATTGTATATGGTGTTTTGTTCGAGATTAATTCATATGACTTTAAAAACAAGAACGTAAAGCCTCCCTGTCTCATCGTGGAGTCTTCATGTAATGTGTGGAAAACCCCTACCCGCTCGTGCCTAGCGTCCCAGTTTTGGGACGCCACTTATAGGCATGCTAACTTCAAGAAATAAAGAAAATTTTCACAATTACTGTTTGATATGTTCATTCTGCATTAAATGTAATGTGCTTTAACTACTTTTACAAAAAAATAAAAATTCAGGCATTAATGGGTGAAATTCCTTGACGCGACTCTCAACTGTTGATCCATTTCTAAGAATTACAGCAGTTACTTAAAACGTGAAAAGCGACATTGCAAAACCGACCTGTGGGGCCCTGCTTGCTGCCGATTTCATAATTCTCATTGCCGTTAGTGCCATATATATATATATATATATATATATTTATGATGTGCAAAAAGCAAGCTCACCAAGCTACATGACAATAATAATCCGTGTAATATAGAATAATGTATCTATATTAATGTTTATACCCCTAGTTGTAATTAGTTGCTTTTTGTGTATTGTCACCTAATAGGCTAGGAAAAATGCGGAACAACGTAGAACAAATTTGACCCTAACTTTTAACTTAGAAATCAGTAGAGCACAGGTTCCTATTGCTGTGGTGGTCTCCGTGAAATTTTCTCCGTCCGCGCCACCGTTAAAAACGGCCGTTTATCGTGCCATTTTCACTATATAAGACCTTTTTAGGGTATGCAGGGAGCATCACTCTGATTGGGGTAAAATTTCATTATGTCAATAATGCATGTCTTGTCTAACAGTGACCGTATTTAGAGCGGAGTTCTGCGCGTTTCTGTACCCGCAAACACACATACTTTGTGCATACCCTAAAAAGCCCATTTATAGGGCTTATATAGTGAAAATGGCAAGATGAACGGTCGTTTTTAACGGTGACGCGGACGGAGAAAAAAATTCACGGAGACCACCACAGCATTAGGAGCCTGTGCTCTACTGATTTCTGTAATAAAAAGTTAGGATCAAATTTGTTCTACGTTCCCCTATGTGAAAAGCCTAATTATCCTAGCCTATAAATGTAAAATGGTGTTTTGCGAATCACCGTACACACGATTTATCGTTTCTAGTCATACTGTGTAGCCTCTGAAGACGACATTAATTGATTTGTAGGTGAAGACAAGATTTAATTTTTTTAAAACTTTTGTCGTGTAAACCGTTTAATTTGTATCTTTCATTTTGTTCATTGCTTTGTAACTCCTTCAGAGATTATTTGGGGTTGTTATGTACATTATAAGATCATACTATGTAGTTTGCAGTAGAGTATTTTAAAAAAATATATATATACTTTCTTTCTTTCTTTTTTTTTTTTTTTTTTTTTTTTTTGCATACATAGTCTAGTTTTATACTGTATAGTGTTATTGAAAAAGTGGTACTGCCAAGAACTGTATAACTAAGAGCTGGTCACAGGCTGCCATAGGTCAATGCCCATGTAAGCGGCAAGCTTTCCGGTGTCATGAGGTTTATCAAGGGGCTTTCAACTGCAAAGGTGAGTCTCTTTGGTGCCTTAACTTTGTGCCCCTTCCAGTTCGCTTGGGAAAATGTGCAGGCACATATCACTTGTCCATTAACAGACATTCTCGCTTTCTGTGTGAGATGAATATTGTAAAACATTAATCATACTGTACCACAAAAAATATATTCCTGGTAACTTTTTTGTCTTTTTTTTTGTCTTTTTTTTTTTTTTTTTTTTTTTGGTGGAGGGAGGGGGTGGGGTGTCACTGAGATAATGACGTGGTTATTGTACTTTATGGATTGCATAAATACGTGTACTAGTGAAGGTAGAGAAAGCCACCATTGCAGGTATTCATGGGTGTGTTCTTATGCTTGGATATATACTTTCATACCATTTAAAGGCCCCATTGCTACCATTGTTAGACTCACAGATCGTTCTGAGGCTGTTCTGCTGGTATCTAGCGTCACACCACTAAGACAGATGCACAAATGCGTACGCAGACAGACTTGCGTTCATTCGGGCCGATCGTCGGGGGTTCTCTCCGACTACTCCGTCTTGCTCCCCCCCCCCCCCCCCCCCCTCTTCTTTGGAAATGCTCAGCCCACAAAATTTGAAATAAATGCAATTCTAAAATTCCGAAACATACATAGCTGAGCTGTCCCTTCGAACATAAATAGCTGAGCTGTCCCTTCGCACCACGTGACTGTGATGTGTTCATGTCCAGTGTGTGAGAGAATGCGTGTGATTCACGTGAGCGTGCGTGTTGGGTTCAGTTCGCAGCGCTTTGAGCCGATTCAAGAAACTGGGTAAAGCGCCTATACAATACTCAGTTATTATTATTATTATTATTATTATTAATAGGCAGCAGCCTGTGAAATTGTCACCCACGACAATCGACAAACATGGCGGACGCTGTATACGGACGGTTGAGTTTTCCCTCGTTCCCTCGTTGATGGCTGTCAAACGTTAGTGTGCTGTATTTGGAGCCGTACTAATCTGGGGGAGCCGGGGTGGTCGAATGGTAGGGCGTTGGACTTCTAATGCTCGGGTCGTGAGTTCGATCCCGGCTGGGGCCAAATATTTGTGCTGGCTTTTTCATCGTTGCCCCGTCTTTGATATCACCCTATGTGGTGGGAACGGACGTTAAACTCCCAAACACCCACCCCACCCTACTAATCTCAAAGATAGGCTATTTCGGGCGGACATGCGCAGTCACAAGCACAACTGTTCCAAAACAGAATTCTCCCTGTATAAAGCCTTGTTACGGTAGCAATGGCTTCTTTAAAGATTGTTAACTGTGTTCTGAAGGTGTGAAAACTAAAATGTGTAACCGGGCCGTTCATTGAGACATATTTTGCCTTTGTGTTGTAATTATACTGTTTCAGGTATACATTTACGAATAAACTTGGATAGAAAATGTATTTCATTTGGTTCTGTTCTTGCGTTATGCATGCTGTGTGTGTGTGTGTGTGTGTGTGTGTGTGTGTGTGTGTGTGTGTGTGTGTGTGTGTGTGTGTGTGTGTGTGTGTGTGTGAGGGGGAAGGGGGGCGAATCAAAACGGACGAGCTATGCTGCTCCAAATCATAGCACCCTCAATCAGCAGATTCCCACGCCATAGCACCGCATATTTCCAAATTCAAAATTTCCAGATAGCACCGGGAAAACGCTTTGGATTTTCAGTTGATGATGATGAGGATGATGGAGACTTGATATAGCGCACGGCTCCACCCTTAACTGAGTGCTCACGGTGCTTAGGGAGAGGTTTTGAAAGGAAAGATAGTGGGGGGGGGGGGGAGCTGCAGATGATTACTGGCGTGAGGCACTGAAGAGATGAGTCTTCAGGCGCTTCCGGAATGCGGTAATGCTGACTGCCTCCTTCACTGTCTCAGGGAGAGAGTTCCACAATTTCGGCGCTGCATTTTTGAAGGACCGCGCACCATGCCTCTTCTTACTGGTGTCGTCAGTTGAATGGAGCCTCAGACGGAGAGAACTTGCAGACCGCAAGTTGCGCGCTGGCTGGTACACAGGAATCAGTTCCTTCAGGTACGTGGGGGCAGTGTTGTGGATGCAGCAGTACCTCAAGGAAAGGACTTTGTGGTCAATGCGCTACTGCACGGGGAGCCAGTGAAGTGCCTTCAGAACAGTTCTCGGTTAGAAAGACTGACAGAGGCTGTTTACCACTCAAAAACCGACTTGTAGTAATACATTACTACAATCGACAGATGTGCATATGTTCATCTTTCAAATTAATGGCTATAGATGGGAGCAATCGTCAATGAAACTTTTGAAACATTGAAAGCGGCATAGCAACGGGGGAAAAGGTCGTCCATTTTGATTACCCCCCTTGTCCTAGTCTACCATGACGTAGTTTACCGTGACCCCCGCGTGTGAGTGCAAACGGAGGACATCACACAGCAACAGGTCAGGAGTACTGATCATCCGTTAAAACAGCACTAAGCACACACACACACACAGCAACATCATCATCGTCTCCGGATTTGAAAGGAAACTGTTGCAGCTTCAAACCTTGTTTCCTACGTGTGTGGTCACTTTGGTTCAGGCTCCAGCCGGCGGCTAATATAGATGGCCGGGAGTCATTCCGGTGCTACTGCGATTCGAAACGTTCAAAGTCGTTTGTCTGGTTGGTGGCAATCGGCCCCTTTCTGTTTCACGCAGGCAAACCGAAGTCCATTGGAAACACTCGGTGCTACTCAAATTTGAAAATAGCAACACTCGGTGCCACTGTCTGGAAACACTCTGTCTTGGTGGTGCTACTTTTGAAGATGAGTCGCACGGGAAACACTCCCAACCATTTTGACAACACCCCGTGTTCTATCCGCTAACTACGACTGCAACATACCCTAGACCTGGGAAATCCCTACAGAAACACACGCGGAAGATTTGATCAGCCCCTAAACCGGAAGTGACGACCTTCTAGCGTCTTAGTTTCGTTTTTGCGGTCCTAAAGTCTCTCGGAGAGCCGGGCTTCCGACGGAGATATCCCGCACATTAGTCTCGAATCCGACGAAACAGTCATGTCCACTGGCCGGCCAAATCTGCTCTGAGCGGCTTGAGAGACCGAGAAACGGCTTGGAGACACGTCCCAAACGACAGCAAACACACGTAGCTGCCGCCACGACAAAAGCTCGGTGGTGAAGTACTAACCAGTGTAAACCAGCTCTCCACAACTTTAATCAGGTGTTTGGATTTGGTGTATGCTGCAAACGGCAGGACTATTTGATGTACACGCAGCATGTTGCTACGTCGCGCGTGCGTGGCGGTCGCGTGTCGCCGGCAGCGTGTGCGGTATAAATGGAGGATGAGAGTTGATATATCTGCATTTTTAGTGCCGTAGCGTCAGTCGTCACCAAACACGTTGACAGCACTGTCTGGGGGTAGGTGCAGAAGTGTTGTTTGTCATTCGCTTGTGTGTATTTTATTTCTTTTATAAACTCCGGGTTTTTATTTTATTTATGTATGTATTTTTATTTTATTTATTTACCAATCTATGTACTTTTTTTTTTTTTTTAGTTTTTGTTATTGTTGTTGTTGCTTTTTCATCCTTTTGCCGTTATGATCACTTTTGTTTGCTAGTGTGTTGGAACTTTTACGTTGTCGTTATGCCTCTAAGATTTCTATTTTATGATTTTATGTTACATCTTTATTCATTTATTTGCTTTGTTGTTGTTGTTGTTGTTGTGTGGTGGTGGTGGTGGTGATGATGGTGGTGTTTTTGCTGTTGTATTGTCATTTGGTCTTGTATGTCTGTTTGACTGTCTGTCCTTGGAAGTGTATTGGAACTTGTTCGTTGTCGTTTTCGTCGGAAGATTTTATGTTATTCATTTATTTATTGTTGTTGTTGTGTTTGTATTGTCCTTTGGTCTTTGTTTGTCTGTTTGTCTTTCTTTGGTAATTTGTCGTATATTGTTCGATGTTGTGATCGTTAGAAGATTTTCGAATTTATTTCTTCCGTCTTTTTTACGGATTAGTAAACCTATGGTACTGTTTATATAACTCTGTGAATTGTATTTGCCCATTTCAAACTCATTCATTCATTCATTCATTCATTCATTCATTCATTCAGTCAGTCAGTCAGTCAGTCAGTCAGTCAGTCAGTCAGTCAGTCAGTTAGTCATATTTATTCACAACTACTGACTATTATTCTAGTACTTAACCTGACTGTATTCAACAGCAGAAAAAAAAAAAAAAAAAAAAACGCCAATAGCATAAACTGTGTAAAATGTTTCGACTTTGTTGACGCGTCTGTGGATAATGAGCGGACACCACTTTTGTTCCTTGACAACGAGTCAGTGATTCGGAAGTAGGATGCATGGTTTGTTTGCATATACTGTTGAAAAACAAAGAATTGAACTTTCCAGTGATGTAAACATTTTCTGTACTACAAACTGTCTTTTGACACGTCTCACTTTTGCTTTTTTTCTGGGGGGAACTGAGACAAGCTGGGGGGGGGGGGGGGGGGGGGAGGGGATGGGGCTTCAGGATTGGGGATAGAGGGTGCTACACCATCAAAAGCGCATCAAATGTGCTTAATTTTGCAATTTCTGCTTCCCCCCCCCCCCCCTCCGAAAAGGCGGGATTGAGCTTAAAAAGCAACCCCCCCCCCACTCCCCCTCCCCCTCCCCACCCCCATCCCACCCCCACCACTACTCCCCCTCCGTCCGGCCCTGAGGATTTGAACAGCAGGACTTTCTGCTACTTGTATACAGTGCATGCAGTGTGTGAAGGATTACATGTAGGTCTGACGCACGGTCTAATAGGTTTTAATCATTCAAAAAAGCTGCCAGAAATTGGAAAATAAACGTGCTAATTAGTATTTTTAGTAAATAGATTTTGATCAGGAATATCTGTGTTTTTCATTAGGTTAAGCTCTGTGGACATCTGGACGGCACGGGGGAAGCGGTGGAAAAGCCGAGCGGACGTTTTCTCAGTACATGTACCTAACTGGGTGCGATGAAGAAACTATGGAGGGTAAGTATTGATACAACTGTGAGGGTCTTTTTTTGCCCGAAATGTTTACAACTCTCTGCCAGTCAGTCTGCGTACTCTCCCCCACAATGTCCCATTAGCGTACTAATTCAACCGTTGAGCCAAAGCAGCCGTACGTCCCGACATAGTACGTTTTCTATTCATTTAGTACGCGTACTAAGCCTGTCAATCCAAAGGCTTCATTCCTACCACTTGACAAAGAGTACCTGTACTGTTTCCAAATAGTAAGCGTTGTAGTACTACCGGCAAGACAAAGCAACCTAAAGGCCATGTCACACGAGAAGGCAAAAACACTTGAAAACATTGTTTTCAGATGTTTCGCTGCGAAACAACGTGTTTTGTCGTGTGACCTACTTCAAAACAATGTTTTCAAAACATGTTTCGATTTTGCTTTCAGTTTTAGAACCTGCCCTAAAATCTGAAAACATGTTTTGTGCTTCAACCAATGAAACCTTGTTCAAGGAGTTAAGGGAGAGCACTCTATGCATGTTTCGAGGTTGTTTCGCAAAACATGTTTTCACGTGTGTGTCATGTATTGTTTCGGAAAGCATGTTTCGGGCGTTTTGCCTTAGGAAAACTTGTTTTCAGTGTGACATCGCCGTAAGTCCCGAATAAATACGCGCGCTATTTATTTATTTATTTATTTAGTACGCGTACTGAACCGACCAATTGAAAGACTCCATTACTACCACGTGACAAATATTACCCATACTATTTCGAAATATATATATATATATAATTCAACCGGCAAGCCAAAGCAGCCATACGTCCCGACGTATCACGCGTATTAATGCGCAATGGTTATGGCTGCTTCCGCATACCGTATTTCAGTCCATGCTGCTTTTGTGTCTCGAGTATTGATCGAGTTTCAAATGCATGCAGATGGATATCTGGTGCACCTAACAAAATCCGACTGAAAATTTAAAGATCGGCTTGGTCAGAGAGACGATGGTACTAACATTTATACGGACTTATAATAGCTGCCTGATAAGGTTTACAGCATGTTGTAAATGTGGGCTTGTACTTTTTGCAGGTGGTCTTCGTCACGGTGCTGCTATTAGTCGCACTAACCCTGCTCACAGCAGAGAAAGTGGCCTACATCTGGACCCTTCGAGCCATCGCGGCCCCAGATGTGCCTATGCCTGTTGGGTAAGGAGCACACACACACACACACACACACACACACACACACACACACACACACACACTGACAGAGAGACAGAGAGAGAGAGAGAGAGAGAGAGAGAGAGAGAGAGAACCCGCGTTGACATCTTAAACAAAGGCTGTTGAATTCGTCTCCAGAGATCTAATTCTGTTGTAAATAACGCACGAGCTACTTTGTTGTAGGGCTGGTTCCATCCCGTTGCTCTTTGTCATGATCTCGATGTCTATTGTTGTCGTGATTACGCCCATGACTTGTTAAATACACCCCATGAAAGGGACAAAAGGAGTAATAATAATAAGCGCATTAATATAGGCGCTCTGTCCCAGATATTTGGCTAGACTCAACACGCATGCTCACGTGAATCACAGGCATTCTCTCACACACTGGACATGAACACATCACAATCACGTGGTGCGAAGGGTCAGCTCAGCAATTTAAGTTTCGGAATTTTAGAATTGCATTTATTTTTTAATTTTGTGGGCTGAACATTTCCAAAGCAGAGGAGGGGGGGGGGAGGAAGCCGGAGTACCGGATAGAACCCCCGACGGTCGGCCCGAATGAACGGTGCCACATACGAGAAAGAAAAATTCGTCGAACCTGACCTCTCGCGTTGGTGACTAAGTTTTAACCACTAGACCACCGACGGCCCCACATCTGGGCCCGTATGTAGAACTCGAGGTTAATTTAACCCACGGCTACGGGCCTAACCCAGACTAGGACAAAAGAAACCAAAAAACAAAATCAAACGAAAAAAAAAAGAAGCGAAGAAAGAAAGACAAAAACCCTTCTATAACGGCATAATAGGCACCATGGTGGAATGGACCCGCTTCCTGATTTAAAACCAAAAACAAAACAAAAACCCAGAAAATTTAACCCTAGAGCTAGTTTAGTTCGAGGTTAGACTCTAACCCGGGGCTAAACTCCCTAATCCCGACTTTTACATACGGGCCTTGGTTATATTTGTGTCTGACTGTGCAGATACGCGGCCCTGGCTGTGCTGCTGGTTTCTCCATACATACTGGCGTTTCTGCAAGGGCTGTGGAATGTCTCATTTCTCACCCGATGTTCTGATACACGCTTGCCTCCAGCCCATAATGTTATACTCGTGAGTTGTTTCTTGTGCAGATTGATACAACATTGTCATTTTACGATGCCGTGTTAGGATGTATCTTAGCTGTGTGTATGTGACGTGTATGTGACGTGTATTTCATGTGTATGTAATGTGACGTATTTCATGTGTATGCATTGCCACTACTATTGTGAGGCGCCCAGAGCTCCAGCAGGAGGATGGGTGCCAGACAAATCCTCATTATTATAGCATATGTAGTATCATCTATCCCTCCCCCCCTCCCCCCCACACACACTTAGTGTTTCATGTATGCGTGAGAATGTGTGTGTGTGTGTGTCTGTGTGTGTGTGTGTGTGTGTGTGTGTGTGTGTGTGTGTGTGTGTGTGTGTGTGTGTGTGTGTGTGTGTGTGTGTGTGTGTAGCGCACTGAGTGTTCTCTGAGCAGACTGTTAGCGCTTTATTATTATTATTATTATTATACAGATTGGGAATTTGTGACCTGTTCTCACATAGGGACCATACGTCGAAAATTATCAATTTGAGATATGTATATCACTGCAGTCTACTGGTATGCAGTTTAATTCGATATGATAAAGAATGAAAGCTGTACTACTAAAATTGACAGAGATATCAGCAGTTGAAGTTGGCTACTCACAAGGCGGCCATACTGACCCCGGGTACTCTTTTCGCCTGTAGCGGCGTTCGGCCTAGCGCGACTTACGGTCCCTTTCGCGAGAACGGGTCACATTTAGTCAGAGACTTGCAAAATGTTAAAGTCAAGATAGGAGTAGTCTGTGTATATGAAACGAATAAAATTTTACGAATAACTTGACAGACATTTTTTTACTGTGAACGAATGACCATGAATGCATCTTTAAATGAAAAAAAAATATCCAAGAATGAAACTATGCTGCATTCAAACACACCGTTTTGGAATGTCAGACACAATAAACTAATATCTTCTGTAAATCTGCGACATTTCAATCATTTTAAAGTGAGTATGCAAAATAATGTTTGTTAATAACAAAATGTGTGCATCAGATGTTACAAAAAAAAAAACAATTCGGGAAACATGTCACAGAAAGCCAAGCAACACTGCATTCGTTCACGGGGAGCCGGGGTGGTCGAATGGTAGAGCGTTGGACTTCTAATGCTCGCGTCGTGAGTTCGATCCCGGCTGGGGCCAAATATTTGTGCTGGCTTTTTCATTGTTGCCCCGTCTTTGATATCACCCTATGTGGTGGAAAAGGACGTTAAACCCCCAAACACCCACCCCCGCATTCGTTCACTAGTTTTATAAATTTGAAGGGAAAAAAAATGCCGGTATTGCCATCATGGTTTCGCCTACCGTAATGAAACTGTATTTTCAACTTTCTTTTTTCAAGGGTTTGCTGTGCAGCGTACTTGAGGGCGCATGCGTCACGTGGTTCACCACAATGGCGGCTTCCGTTCTCCCAGTTTACATTGTACTTCCGGCGGTGTCTTCCGTCCTCTCATTCTCTGCCATTTCCCCGGTTCTGTCATCCCCACAGGTGAGTCTGTCTTTTTTGTGTTGCTTTTTTAGTGATGACTTGATTATTGTTATTGTTACTCCGTCTCCAGGATGAACATTTCTCTTGTTTGTTTTGATTTGTCAGGAGAAGACTTGTTATTTCCTTATTCACTCAATTGTTTTTGATGTGCATGTGTGTAGTAGAATAAGAAGGAGGCATTTTCTGAGTAAAAGCCTTCAAAGGGACGATAGAGAAATTTCTGAAAGTTGAGGTGGCGAGTATGATGCGTTTTTAAATTTCATTTGAACGGTACAAGTCCATTATTTTTTCTTACCTAATAAAAAGGCAGGGAATCTTATATCTCACTTAATTGTAACGCTGAAACGGTGATTGTCCTATAGTTTTGGCGACAGAGTACGCGACATACCTTGTCGCCAATACTGGTATGCGACGCTCCCGGTCGCAAGCGACCCAGGACACGCAAGTCAAAATGTCGTATGAGCCGTCACAGCAATATTCATGTCCGTTCCCGTTACCTTTGCCTCTCTTGTGCGCAATAAGTCCCAGCTTCACTGGCAGCTTGCTTCTTCATGCAACCCCTGGCATGCACCTTGCCCTACCAAATAAACAAAATCACCCAAATCACCCGTTTTTGTGAAGCAAAATTCGCTACCAACTAGCGCACTCGCAAAACAGGGTCCATCAAAGAAATGCTGCACTGGGCCCCACGCTTATTTTGTGTCCTTACGCCTGATATTCAGGACAAATGTCCTACACGTTTGCGGTCAGCCAGGACACTTGTCCCATTATCGTTCCCGCGGATATGAAACATGCCCTGTATGACCACGTCAGCCATTGTAACTGAGGCTTGTGTTTGCTCATTTTATCAAATTTCAAAACGCCAGTTTTCAACATCATTGTTTTTGTTTTTTTGAGTATTACTGTTGTTCAGTTCAGCTCCTTTTGCTCCCAGGGTCACCGGGAATCTGATAAACTGACGGATTTCATCAAAGTACCACCAGAAACCTCCTGCTCTCGTCTTCGCCAGTACCTGGCCATGGCAGCACTTCTCGGTCCTCCCATCGCTGCCGCTGTCTTATACCTGTCGGGCACGCTGCCCTGGCTTCACTGCACCGTGTTCGCCTTGACCACGCTCCTGTTGTCTGTCATGTGGTCGCCAGGGGTACAGTTCCGCACGGTCAGCGTGGACGGCGAGGTGAGCCTGAACTGTCGGAGGTTGGGAGTCCTGTACCTGCTTTTCAAGGTGGTGTCTGTCTGCTTCTTCATCGGCCTGGACGTTGTGGTGTACGGCGCTTCGGATCAGACCGCGCTGGAGGTCGCCGGAGATTTCTTCCAGCACTTTGTAGAGGTCCGGAGGAAGGACCTGCTCGTTCCGATCTTGCTGAGCATCCTGTCCGGAATCTTTTCCCACGGGTTCGCGTACCTCAGCTCGGCCTTCTGCCAGCCCGTATTTGGAATCCTCATCCCTTCCCTGCTTTCCACCATCGTCAGCATCGTCCTTTGCGTTGGGTTTTTCGGGCCCTACGTATACCAAGTGCAGGAGCTGACGCACTTCGGTGAAGTCCTTCCCCTGGTGATTACAACCTGCGTGGTGGCTGTCACGTGGGGTCTGGCTTACGTGTTGCGGACTTTGGACGCCCTCCGCAAGCCTCGCTACCTCTTCATACCCTACGAGGACGTGCTGATAGAGTACGGATGGTGCGCAGGGTTCTCTGACCAACGCCGGCTGCTCTCATTCTGCGCTGAGGGGGCCACGCGAGACGGGTTCTTGCAGCAGCCGATGCGCGCCAAGAAGAGCAGAGTGTACGTGTGCACCACCATGTACCGTGAGGCGGACTACGAGATGGAGAGGCTCCTGATGAGTTTCCAGAGGTTGTCCAGTGGCGAGAGTCTGGAGAACGTCTACCTCGAGGCCCACATCTTCATGGACAACGGTATTAACGGCGAGCGTCTCGGGGATTTCGCGGAGCAGCTGCTTGGGCTCTTGGTCAGCCGGTTCGGGTTGAACCCCACAGGTCTGTTGGAGTGCGTGTGTACATTTGTACGAGATCTTAGCTTTGGGCTTTGGGGGTTGGTTATGGTTGATGATGTTTTAGCACTCTTGTTGACAAGCATACAAAACATGGCGTGTAAGTTTGAAATCGATACAAAAGTATATTTCATACTGAAACACTGAAACAATTAAAATCTAGGGGAATGGCATGAAAGGGGATGACGGCAAGTGTGTGCGCGTGTGTGTGTGTGTTTGGATTGGGGGGGGGGGGGAGGTATCACAGCTTTTACCTATGTTATGCATATCCTCTTTTTTTTCTTCTTTTTTTTTCTTTGTTGTTGATTGTTGTTGTCGTTTGTTTTTTTTGTTTGTTTGTTTGTTGTTGTTTGTGTCTTTGTTTGTTTCTTTGTTTGTTTGCTTCTTTGTTTGTTTGTGTGTGTGTTTGTTTGATTTGTTGTTGTTGTTGTTGTTGGGGTTGTTGGTTTGTTTGTTTTTTTTTTTTGGGGGGGGGGGAGGGGGGTGTTGTTGTTTCTTTCCGTTTCGACTTCCACGACGCTCCTCCACCTTGACCTTGAATAACTCCCTGGTTATGTGTGTCCTTCAGACACCCGGTGCTTACTAGCACCCTACGGAATGCAGCTCACGTGTTTCCTGCCCGGAGGCATGCCCCTGTTCGTCCACCTCAAAGACCCTGCCAAGGTGAAACCAAAGAAGCGGTGGAGCCAGTGCATGTACATCAACTACATCATGAACTTCCGCAAAGTGCTCTGGAGTCAGGACGAGGACTTCAACGCCGGCCGACTCCGACAAGGAGGAGATTCCAAAATTTTTTTCATCAGTAAACAGTCCTCGTCAGACAAGCTGGCTGGCCAGTTTTCCTGCGATCCAAGCCGAGCGTCTTCGTCGCGGAAGATCGGCGGCGTGGGCTACCCGACCTTCTCGGAGTTCTCCCAGGGATTTCAACAGAACGTCGATGGTGACGACCAGGGGTTTGTGTCTGTGGAGTCGGGTTCTTCTTCAACTCCCAGTCCCAGCAGAAGCGTGGATGGCAGTGAAACGGACTTTGTCAGGGAGACGGTGGATCCTAAGGCGTCGCTTTGCAATCTGATAGACGAGAATGGTGACTGCGGGGCAGGGTTGGACAACCCGGCAATGACGAGAGATGACAGCTCGCCGTATGACATTGTGGAGATCAAAAACACTGGTTTGTATAGTTGTTGTTGTTGTTGTTGATTGGGTTTGGTTTGGTTGTTGTTGTTGTTGATTGGGTTTGGTTTGGTTGTTGTTGTTTGTTGTTGTTTGTTGTTTTTGTTTGCTATTTGTATGTGTGTGTGTGTGTGGTTTTTTTTGTTTAGTTTTTTTTGTTTTCTTTTTGTTTTTCTTTTTCTTGATTGGGGGGGGGGGGATCTTGTACTTTCGGGGTTTTTTTTGTATTTGTGTGTTTTTTGTTGTTATTTTTTTCTTGGGGGGGGGGGGGGGGGTTGGTTTTCTGTCGGTGTGTGTGTTGCTATTTTTGTTGTTGTTGTTGTTGGATTTTCTTTGGGGGGGGGGGTGTTTGTTGTTGTTTTGTTTTGTTTTGTTTTTGGTTTGTGTTCTTTTGTTGTTTTTGTTTGTTGGGTTCTTCTTTTTTTTTTTTTTTTTGTTTGTTTGTTTTGAAAGATGTTGTTGTTGTTGTCTGGTTTCTTTCTTGTCGTACTTCTTGTTCAAACTTTTTGAATGTGAATAATTTATTACATTCATTCAGAAATATGCCTGTGTC
>JACVVK020000068.1:1337500-1340000 GCA_018292915.2 Batillaria attramentaria
GATATGGTATGGTATGGTATGGTATGGTAGACTTCTCCTCGGCGCACGTATCCATCTCTGCTGAAATGCTCACGGCGCCGCAGGGCTGGAGGACGAAGCAGTGAAAGCCTGCTGCCGTTAAGCGCTACTTTATGTGCAAATCTCCACCCTGCTATTCACTCTGGTGCGTGCGACAGTATTTCTGTTTACCACGCCACCGGCCACAGCCTACTCTTCTTCGAAAGATGAACGTGGGATTTTTAGCGTGCACACTTGATGTATGTGCGTGCGTGTGTACACGAAGGCGAGACAGGCACCGCAAACGAGTCTGCACATGGATTTGACTCGATATGGGAAGGAAAAATCCCACCATATTCCTGCCCACCGGGGACTCGAACCAGGCAGCTCAGGATCCGAAGTCGGATGCCTTAACCACTAGACCAAATCCCCTGTCAATATCACCCGTATGTGGTGGAAAAGGACGTTAAACCCCCAGACACCCCCTACCTATTCCTCATCGATCATTAATAATTATTCAGTAGAGTGGACGAAATACGGTCCCTTGATTCCGTTCACTGTGACCACTACTCTCCTATCTCCCTCACAGAACATGCCGAGGCTCCTCCGCAACAACGAGTGCTTCTCCTTCGTCTACCTGGTCTACCTCTTCAACATGTTCATGAACAACGTCATCACCCCTGGAACCGCCATCGTCATGATCACGGCCGGAATGGAGCTCGTCTTTGAAGTGCCGTACATCTACACCACGCCTCCTATGGCGGCGCTCGTGTACGCGTACGCGTTCATGTGCACCCGGGCCAGTACTCACGTGCAGGGCATGGTGACCTCGGCGTTGACTGTGTTCCTGGGGTCCATCTTTGTGTCGGTTGCTGTGTGGGGGTCGTATAAGATTGTAGACGGCATGGTGTCAGGTGAGGTGTTAATGGATGATCCGCAAACTCGACAAAAGCCGCAATAAGGAAATAGAACGTACAAAAAGCTGTAGACAGTGCGTAATACCACAGTATCAATTTTTCAGCTTCTCTGAAAATGTAACAGTTTAGCGGAGCCTGAAGTCATCCACATTTGGACACAAACTCGATATTTGCAGACCCTCAGTAAACTATTTAATATGTATTCGTAAATGTGTGTGTGTGTGTGTGTGTGTGTGTGTGTGTGTGTGTGTGTGTGTGTGTGTGTGTGTGTGTGTGTGTGTGTGTGTGTGTGTTACATACACATCAAGAATAATGCTCAAGACAGAACTTTGCTATTATTTTTTGCCCTACCTAAATATTGCAACAAGTTTAATTCCATTTGAATTCATTACATCGCCTTCTGTCCCATTTCAGTTTGACACTGCTGATGTTGTTTCTCCCTCTACCCAGAGCTTTTTATGTTGTTTCCATAGTAATGGAAACAACATAATAGGACGGGCTAAAATTTCCACGTTCATAGGCAAGCATCTGTGGTACAAACGCACGTCACTGCCGATCTCCCGCAGAGACGATTTTGCAAGTGTAACTCTGACAATGACGTAAGAAAACTTGCGTCATCGATGCTGACGCGTATGGTGTTCCGAACGCACTTCTCCTCCTCAGTGAGTGCCGTCTGTGCGGATGTGTGTGCGTGCGTGTGTGAATTGTGTCCGGGCCCGTTTCTTCGAAGATACTTAACCGAATGGCTTCAAATTTGGGGTATCCAAATTTATCAAAATGTTACATTAGACGATTCAAGCGTGTGATGATTGCTTAAGTGATTTGGGAGTTATCGCCCTTTTGAGACAAGTTGGTTGTCTTTCGTGTACAGGCGTAATATTTATTTAAATCACTCAATTTTTTGGCAGTAGATAGCTTGAATACGGACTCTGAATTGACTCACTACTAGAAAATGGTCGCTCTTATAGTTTTCATGTAAACCGAGCCTGAGTTGACATTGCATGTGAACCCAGTTCAGATGCCTATTTCTCCGAAAATACTAAACCGATCGTTTTCAAATTTGGGGTTTCTAAATGAATCAAGATTGTTGAATAGAAGGCCCGATCCAGGTACGATTGCACACATGATTTGCGAGTTATCGCCCTTTTCAGAAAAAATGGCTTTCTGGCGATTAAAGGCGTAATATTTACCTAAACCACTTTATGTTTTGGACATAGATAGCATGAATACGGACTCTCAACTAAGTGAATTTTGAAGGTTGTCGCTTTTATACTTTTGGCGTAAGCCGTACCTTATGAAAGTGCTGGTGAACACACTTTAGATCTCAAAATCGCTCCTACTATACATAGAAAATGAGCCTGGGGTGCCATAAAAAATATACAAAAAAATTATAAAAATTCACTGCAGCCGTTGTCGTCAGTTGACTCGAAAATTTGTACACGAAGCACATTTCCTTTACACAAGCCACACGCCTCACAAACATCGCAGAAAAAGGCACACGCGCACTGACGCAAAACTGTATCAGCGTCAGTTTGCCGACGTCATGTTTGATTGACGTGGGGGTGTGTCGTCACTTTTCGGAAGTT
>JACVVK020000068.1:1342500-1370000 GCA_018292915.2 Batillaria attramentaria
TGGGCTGGTCAGTGGCCATCTTGTTTTTTTTTAAGGCCTCAGTTGCATGCATGGATGCATCAGACTTGAGTTTGATTCTTTTGTTCCTTTTTTCTTTTCTTTTTTTTCTCCTTTTACAATTTTTTTATTGGTCGTGCATTCATTCTTCATTGGCTCTTTTTTTCCCCAAAGCAGTAATTATATTTCTTCTTGTACATTTTCTTCCGGGCAGAAAGTACAGACTTCAACATAAGTCAAGGACCACTTGCAAATTTGGCTAGAATTCCTGGAAGATGTCCGTGCAGCACATGGTGGTTTTTCAGCTTCAGCAAGCTTTGTAGGGTGCATTGTTAACCCTTTAACCCTTTCACAGCAAAAAAAAAATGAAGGATTCCTTGGTCTCTATTTTTTGTGAATTCTTAAAAATTAGACCTGTCTGTCAAGGTGGTCCATGACTTATGTTGAAGTCTGTATTACAATGAAATATTTTGTGTCCAACTCGGCCATATACATTATACTCATATAAATTAAACTTCTACCCAGAACTGAGCAAGGGGCACTTCCAGTTCCAGCAGCACTACATCATCCTGATGTTGACTGTCAGCCTACTGTACGCTGCCCTGTCCCACCCCAGGGAAAGCTACCAGATCGCCTACGGGATGGCTTACCTGTTCATCTTCCCCGCCATGCATCTTCTGTTGCCCATCTACAGCATCGCCAACATCATCGATCAGAGCTGGGGCACGAGGGACTCGGTGAGTAAGACTGTGTGGTATGACATACATAACTGTGCACGCTGATAATCCCACGACAGTAGGCTGTGGCCGGTGGCGTGGAAAACAGCAATATGCCGCACCCACCGGCAGGATGGAGCTTTGCACACAAAGTACCGCACCCGGCCTAAAAAGCGCAACATACCTCACCATGTGTGTGTGTGTGTGTGTGTGTGTGTGTGTGTGTCTGTGTGTGTGTGTCTGTGTGTGTGTCTCTGTGTGTGTCTGTGTGTGCGTGCGTGTTTTGGCCATTGCGATTGTGGCAGAAACTGTGTTCTGTTATTTTCCAGCAAGAGGCGAAAATTCCGAAGCTGAAATGCATCCCCAACATTAGGAAGCTGATGAAAATGAGGAAGAAGTCCAAAACACGTTTGAATGTGATCGAAGGTAAGGTATTGCTATTAGTAATACTGATGATATTCACGAGATCGACATTTGTTTGTTTGTTGTTGTTGTTGAGGGGATGTTTTGTTTTGTTTTGTTTTGTTTTGCTTTTTACGTGGTGGAAAAGGAAGTTAATCTCCCAAACACCACCCCCCCGCCCCCCCCCCCTCCTCCCCCTTCTGTTATTTTGTTTTGTTCCAACAGTCGGTAGGGTTGTAACATTGCCGTTTCAGTGATGAACTCGTGATTGTATGGTCGCAGGTTTAAGTCCGGATGTGGTCAAGAGTTGTACTATGTAGCCGTCGAAAACTTTGGCTGCGTGTGTGCGTGCGTGCGTGCGTGCGTGCGTGCGTGTGTGTGTGTGTGTGTGTGTGTGTGTGTGTGTGTGTGTGTATGTGTGTGTGTGTGTGTGTGTGTGTGTGTGTGTGTGTGTGTGTGTGTGTGTGTGACAGAGAGACAGACAGACAGACAGACAGACAGACAGTTGCATGTGTGGTTTTCGTTCTCTCCAATGAAAGTGCACTTTTCAGTTTAACTGAATGTCGTATGCATTTGCAGACAACAATGTCGACATTCAAGAAATGGTGAACGCGATGTCTCGGCCCATGATGGAAGGCAATGCACAGGAGCGAGACGAAAATGCATTCTGGGAAAACCTGCGCGAGCGACTCCTCGGAAATGACGTCAACAGAGGCCTTGAGAGGGAGGAACTGGCCAACCGCCTGGAAAAACTTAGGAACCGTTCTCTGCTAGGGGTTATGGGAATCAACGCTGTATGGCTAGCCTTGCTGTCCTACTTCTACGTGGGAACCGATTCCCCTCTCTCTCGCCTTAACCTTTACGGGGTCATCAGTGGGGCCCTGTACGGGTTCACGTTGGTCATCCAGGTCATTGGCATGACGATATGTCGCGTGAACTACATGCTACGAAAGTTCGCGTGGTATTTGTACGGTGACAGATATCCGATGTGGGTGTGCGCAAAGAACAAAAAACCCTGAGGGGGTTATGGACGAAATGACGGATGATCTGTCTCATAGACATTGCACATGTCTCCCTGACATGTTTTACTTTGATTCTCTCTGTCGTTTGTTTCCCCCCTTTGCATTCTTAGGGTTAATCAAAAAATGGGAGCAGTGACTGATGATCTGTCTCACTGACATTGTCCACTTATTGGGGACACATTCCGCTGTGTTTTTGTCTATCATTTCTTTACATTCTTCGGATTCAACCCCTTTGAAAACCAACTGTATCACCTGTCTGTATTTGGGCCCCCCCCCCCCCCCTCCCGGATATGGTTGCTGTCTGTCTCTGTTTCTCTGTCTGTCAGTCTCTCGTGCACCCATCCACCCACCCACCTTCTAGCCCCAAAGCAGTCTTTGTTGCTTGCGCGGCGGTGAGCCCTAACTAACTAATTAACTCTCTCTCTCTCTCTCTCTCTCTCTCTCTCTCTCTCTCTCTCTCTTGTTTTGCACATTGGTGCCAGTATTATTACATATATTCATGTCTCAGCCTTTGTTTCTGATATACTCCCAGTCATCACATTCTTGAAGTCAAGTCAAAATTCTACGATATACCCTTCGTTGCCAGTGTAATATTTGTTTTTTATCACCCTGTCTCCGTGTTGCATGATCTTATGAAGCCTGGATTTCCTGGCGGAAGTGAGCCGTGAAGACTTGGTTCTTCCGGGCATGGAAACAGCATATCATGTACGGATCTATTCTTTTCAATAAATTAACTGAACAATCCTCTTGCAGTTCATTGTCATCTTTGTTGTGTTGTGCACGTGCATTCGAAACCTTTGAGTGCTGCAGTGTAGTCTCAAGCTTTCTGGATAGTTTGGTACTTTTTCCGGCAGTTTTGTGATTCTTGCAGCTGAACAGAAAGACCAAAAAAAAAATCTACCAGCTATCTTCTTTTGAAACCTTGTGTTGCGGCTTGAGGCCCAGTGTTGTAAGATTTTACAGATCGTTCTGAGCTATTTGGTGGTGTCTAGCGTCACACCAGACACCTCCACACTGACAGCATCTCAGACGCTGGCACTGAGCCAACAGAAAGGTAAACAATGACTCGGCTAACAAGGACTGAGTGAGAGCCTTGTCGGCACGGTCAACCGCTGAGTACATAGTAGGAGAAATCAGTGAATTTTCGCCTACTCGCGCAGAGTGTAGACAATGTCGTCTTACATTAAGAGCTCTACTAATTGTCAGAATAGAGTTTTTCGAGCATACAGGCGCACGCTCAGGCGAAACTGTTCCAAACAATCAGTTGACTCACTAGTAAAAATTGAAATAGCGAGTTTAACTACCACAAGCCTGATGGCTTCATAGACGTGGGAACTACAACAACAACAAACATGCACATAGTTTTTGTCCGTCCGGGGTTCGAACCTTTGACCTTCCACTTTTGAATCCCACGTTCAACAGGAGAGCCTCCAGCGCCCCCTCCGATTCCCTCCGCCACCACCCCCACCCCCTCCACACCTTCTCCCCCGCACCCCTCCCCGGCCATAATCCTTGACACATGTTTCTCAGTAATGTGACACGAAAACAACCTGTGCCGTCAGCCGTGACGCACGAGCCTTCGTGTGCTTAATCTGACGTTGGCAAGTTAATTGTTTTTCTTACAGTAGCGCGCATTTTCTCACATGCAGCGTGTGAGTCCGGCCCGGGTGTATAAAATTAGGAAGACCCTGTAGCCAGCGTCAGCAGCAGTATTGCATGCTTTGGCAGTTTCCATAATTATTTCGCCTCTGTCGCGCGTGACTTAATAGAGGAGGAGGTGGTGTGCTTTTGTTGTTGTTGGTGGTGGTGGTGGTGGTGGTGGGTTTGTTTCATGCTAGTGACAAGGTTTTAAATTCGAATCGATGCATTTAAATTCGAAAATGCGTGTGATAGTTCTTTTCATGATATTTATAAAACTTTTTAAATTTCGATCCGTCCATTCCCTGCCTGCACAAAACTAGATACTGCTCTTATAACTTCACGCCTCGACTACTGCAACTCAGCACTGGCTGGCCTTCCAGCAGAACAGTTAGGCCGCCTTCAAAGAGTCCAGAACAGCGCTGCGCGATTAGTGCTGGGCAAACGGAAGCGAGAGCACGTAACACCACTTCTAAGAGAGCTCCATTGGCTACCAGTTCATTTCCGCCTTCACTGACTACAAAATATCTGTTCTGGCATTTCGTCACTTTGATGGCACTCTCCCACCTTACCTTTCAGCTTCACTTGTCACCTATATACCGTCGCGAACCCTCCGGTCGTCGTCCGAGAGGCTTCTCAAAATCCCCAAGCGCAACCTGAAATCTTTCGGTGAGCGCTCTTTCAGTTTTGCCGCTCAGTCCTGCCATTTGGAACTCTCTGCCTTCAGATCTGAGAAATGCGCCCACGCTGTCTGTTTTCAAGAGCAGTCTGAAAACGTTCCTCTTCCGCAAAGCCTATCAGTAATTTCCTCAGCCACATGCTGGTCCTTGTTGCTTGAGCGGCATGAGGCCACAAACTACTAACACCAGTTATTTTAACTAGTCAGTTTCACCAGTGTATGTCTGTTCATCGTTGTATGATGTGCGTGAGGGTGAATGAGTGATAGGCGCATTGAGTTTTATTTAAAGAAATGCGCCCTAGAAATACCATTTATTATTATTATTATTATTAATTCCAGATGGATGCATTCAAATTCGAAAGTGCGTGTGATAGTTCTTTCAAGGCTAATTACAACGCATTAAACGCATTTAAATACGAAAATGCTTGTGATGGTTCTTTCCCTGCTATTTATTGAACTTGTAAATTCAAATTACTGGATGCATTTAAATCCGAAATTGTGTGTGATAGTTCTTTTCAGGTTATTTACGAGCTTCTGAATTCAAACTTCCGTGTGGCACTTCTTGTCAGTCTCTTTACAGAACTTTTGAATTTAAATGGACGCATATGACAAAAAGCCGCGGTTGGCGTAGTAATGTTGTTAATATTACTATGATTTCTACTCAGAATGGCATACCTTAGGATAAGTAACTTCCATAGTGAGAAAAAAAGTGTTTCGAACAGATTCTCAACTGAGTCAGTGAGCTCCCAAAAGAGTAACCCCAGTCCCGTGGCGTACCTTTAGCCACCAAGAGTTATCATTGGCTTGGTTCCCGAGTTACCCAAAGAGTTGACATGTAGCCAGATTCTGAGTGACAAGTCAGTGCAGCCAATCACAGTGCACCAATACTCCGACAGACAAATCACACGTGTAAGGTTGTCTGTCGGAGTATTCGAGGGTTCCCTGCTAGAGCGTCCTATTTCTCTTCTTTCTAATTCTACCTGTTTCGATAGCAGGGAACCCTCGATGTGCTTGACGTATGATGGCAAAACACAGTAACTCCATGACGTCATTTTTGTGGAAAAGACCATTACGTCAATGTCTTTCATGATGAAAATTTTAATCACCCCCTTTTCCATTTAAATGACGTCATGGACTTACCGTTTGCACGGCTGAAACAACTCAGACGGGTTGCAATGGAAACTTGAATGGGAGGGCATGCTAATTTTTTGGAGCGCTCTTTTTCTTTCTTTCTTTTTTTCTCTCTCTCTCTCTCTGTATGCACACTGATTGTCAGTTACGTGACAGGAATGTGTTGCGTCAGAAAATTCCTCCCCCCCCCAGCCCCCTCCCCCCCCTTTCTCCTGTTATATCACCGCGGACTGGCAGACGTGCATTTTTGACTCATACCTCAGCAAAGACGACCAACAGAAAGTTTTCTGGTTGCACGTGTCCTAATGACATCATGCTTTCCTCATCCTAAACACCCAGGGTCGATGTGCAAGCTTGAATAAAGTTATCACGTATCCCTTCAATCCACCTGATGTCATTTACACCCGACAAGTTTAAGGCGTTTGACGTGACGGGTTTTAGATCTGAGTGCCATATTTTCTGAAAAAAGTTGTCAGATGGCTTCATTTCACATAAACGTTTCTGCAGTTACAATGGTTCTCTGTTGAATCCACCCGCCGGATTTGGAAAGGTTGGGAAAGGTCTGGTTAACATGCTGACGAACAACCACAGCATTTCTCCTTCAATGCCTCTGCCCTTGTTCCGGTCTTAGTCAGTGCGGAAGGGGCATAATTCTGTCCGGGACCACGCTCACAGGACAGGCGCTCGCAGCGGACTATCTGCGGACTATCTGCCCTTGTCCCGCGTGTGCATTATCACGGTGTCTGTCGGGGCGAATATCGCAGTAATTTGTATGCCTGTAGCTTACTCGCTGCGTATCGCTCAGTTGGTATTGTTGGCACCCAGGTCCCTTGGGTCGTATTGCACGAACTATACCAACGCAGCCACGCTCATTTAGTAGAGTCCGCCTGCTTAGTTCGGTTTAGGGTTACATTTAGGTTTAGGGTTGGGTTTAGATTTAGGGTTGGGGTTACCTTGTGGTTATGGTGCAATCAGTCGTGATGTTGTTTAGACGGTCGCACTGAGTGCATTTACAACAGTTGCAATTGACACAAGGGGGCGAACGATACTATGTGACCAACGCAGCCTTATTATCCAGCAGCAAAACCCATAATTCATGATTTTTATGCTCACAGATCAATCGTTCAGCCGGAGTTGTAATCGTGAAGTCCAGTATCAGACCACTTCAGTAGACATCTGCACAGTAACAGCATCTTAAATGCTGGTACCTAGCCAACAAAAGCGTACTCTCTGAGCGAAAGTCTTGTACCAACAGTCGTAGAATTTGAATGTTCGACCGCTGGCACAAAGTGTAAACAATATTGTATCGTATTAAAAGCTGTACTAATAATTCAGAAAGAGTATTTCGCGCGTACAGGCGCACTTACAAGCGCGGCAAGCAAAACTCTTCCAAAACATAAGCTGGCTCAGTAAACAGAGACATCGCGCGTAAAAGGGGTTATGTGCTAGTTTAATCAGTCCACCCATTGTCTAAAAGTGTTTGAAACAGACATAGCTACTGTTGCATATGTGCGTGCGTGCGTGCGTGCGTGCGTGCGTGTGTGTGTGTGTGTGTGTGTGTGTGTGTGTGTGTGTGTGTGTGTGTGTGTGTGTGTGTGTGTGTGTGTGTGTGTGTGTGTCCTTGGGAGTCCTTGGGGAGTCATTAGAACATACAAGAATAAACTGTTTCGTTATCTTGCCATTCTATCTTCAAATTAATACTGTCACCCAGAGCAGTCCACATAACGACCTGCGAAATATCTCCCATCCAAACACTTTCAGCCGTCGATCACTTTCGGTCGCTGCTCAGAACCGAAAGTTCGAATGAGGCTGAAATTCAGCACAGGTCTTTCTGGGACAATGCTTACTGCGCTGTGAAAAGTTCTATATGATCCGTCACTTTGAAAAAAAAAAAAGAAAAAAAAGAAAAGGAAACGCATTGATTAAATCGCGCTGCGGTTTGAGAGGATGGGTGGGTGTTTGGGGGTTTAACGTCCTTTTCCACCACATACGGGTGATATCAAAGACGGGGCAACGATGAAAAAGCCAGCACACATATTTGGCCCCAGCCGGGATACGAACTCACGACCCGAGCATGAGAAGTCCAACGCTCTACCATTCGGCCACCCCGGCTTCCCTTGCGGTTAAAGAGACGCTGAGCGCCTGTGACTACTGCTGACCGCTGACAAGCGCGGAGTGTTTTGTTTTGTTGGGGTTTTTTGTCCCCCATATACACTGCTTGTCGTTGTATGTTAATTCAACTCATCTTTAACTCTTAAGAGCTCGAGCCCAACTACCCCCTGCCCGCTATATGATAAGCCTGATTAAAAAAAAGAACAAGCCACTGTACACCAGCAGGAGCCACTTCAAGCCACTGTTACAAGGCGTGGGCCTTCCCTTTAAGGCCGAGACCGCTCCAGACTGCGTAATAGTGGCTTGAAGTAGCTTCTAGCGATATGCAGATTTCAAGTAAAACGCGATTTCTGTATGGGCTTTAAGAGTTACGCCTGGTGTACAGCCATAGGTGCAAAATTGGTGCAAAACGAGGACAATGCACATTGTTACCTGGCAAAAAAAAAAAAAACAATACAAAACCCACGGCACGTAGCGCACTGCTCTTAGCTTGTTTGCATACAACATACATTCTTCTGACAGCAGAACACAATAACTGTAGTCGTCACGTTTTTTACAAGAAGAAAAACACGCACAGTGTTTATAGCCTGTTTATGTTCTTACTGCGCGTTGGAGCTTGCTAAAGTTGTAATTAAACCTCGGCCATCGGAATAATACCGCTCCTTTACACAATTTACCGCCTTTGTCGTTGTTCTTTCTCTCTTTCTTTTTCTCAATATTTGCAGTGGGGTTTAGCAAGGACAAGCTGTAAGACAAGCACGTGCCCTGCAGACTTTCATATATATGTGACGCCCCCCCCCCCCCCCCCCCCCCCCCCCCCCCCCACGGTTTGAGTCTGAAGTCACTTTTTGAAGTTTTTGAGGTTTTGATATGATCTTACAGGTTTTTTAATGCTGAATCCAATGGTGAAAACCAGATTAAAATCGGATAATTTATGTTGAAAGTTATGATCTGTTGAAATGACGTACCCCATGAAACAAAATAGCCACCTCGGTCGGATAATCGGGTGTTGCACTATTCAGCTGCATGTAACTTCCGACTCATTTCGTGGCGTAGCGTCACATATCTGTAAAGGCAGCAGATGAACATATCGTAGCAACGACTGTTCGGGTGGGGGTGGGTGGGTGTTTGAGGGTTTAACGTCCCTTTCCACCACATACGGGTGATATCAAAGACGGGGCAACGATGAAAAAGCCAGTACAAATATTTGGCCCCAGCCGGGATACGACCTCACAACCCGAGCATTAGAAGTCTAACGCTCTACCATTCGGCCACCCCGGCTCCCCAACCACTGTTCAGATTTTGTACACATCGAAATCATTCAAGTTTAAGTTCAAACACTTCATTAATCCATCGAGGGGAAATTCAATGTTCGGACATGAACGTGCTAACTGCAAAGTCTCTGGTATTAAACACACACAGGCACATGATATCCGTAGTGCTCAACAGTTGAGTGTTGTCCCGGCCTTCGCAGTAATTCCACACATATATGCTTTAAGTTCAAGTTCAAGTTTAAGTTCAAAATACTTTCTTTATCCCTCAAGGGGCAATTCAATGTTCGGACATGACGGTGCTATGGTGTCAAACACATACAGGCACGTGACATCCGTAGTGCTCTGAGTGTTGTCCCGGCCTTCGGAATAATTCCACACACGCATATATATACTCATATACATGTCCTCAGAGTGTCCACAAGCAGTCACATCTCTGGTCACTGGCAGTTTCAGCAGACTGGTCGCCTGGAGGTGAAAGATAAAGTACTCACAAAAAGAACTGCATTAGTGTGTCAGAGCTATGTATGAGGAGGGACAGAATACTGCTAAGAAGCTACGTTAGTACAATAACTTAGTCTTCAAATGACCCCCCAGTGTCCTTTTGTATTCCAAGTGTTAGAGAAAAGATTTCATTTATGGGCAGCCGTCGTTTTCATATCAAGGGACCCTTTGGAATGCCCTCCAAAAAGTTAGCAGGCACACAGACTGTTTCAAGCTTTAAAACAGCCGTCAAAACAATCTGTTCTGAGCTCAGTAGCAGTGATTAGTGAATGACAGAACTGACAATAATATTAATAATTATAAGGATGAGACATATAGCGTTGTAACCTATTAATAAATAAAAGTTCTAAACATAAAATAAAATAACACGTGAAAAGGAAGAAATATGTACAAAAAAATATACACACAAAAATACAGAGTCACAAGGTCGGGGCCTAGGCACAACGACCCGCGCATATATATGCCGAGAGACACGGTGCATTTTTGTGTGTGTATTTAAGCAGTTAAACGGTGTTCAGCGATGAAAACAGATGGGGTTTAAGATTTTTCTTGAAGGTTTAAGGGAGGTGACTGGCGGAGAGAATGAGGGAGCGAATTCCAGGCTAAAGGACCAGCGTCGGAGAGTGTTCGAGTGCCAACGGTGGAAAGTCTAGTGCGGTGAATTCTGAGGGTAAGAGTGTCAGCTGAAGACCGGAGGGAGCGTGCCGGAGTGTAGAGCGGGATCAGTTCAGAAAGGTAGGATGGGGCATATAGCAAAGGGTGCAGATCTTGTATTGAATCCTGTGAGAAACAAGAAGCCAATGCAGTGAGCGGAGTGCAGGAGAGGTGTGGTCGGACTTTTTCAAGGCACCAGGGCACAGAAGCAAATTTCAAGAAAAACGCTATTTATTCCTCTTAAACATAACGTTGCATATGACACCCCCCCCCCCCCCCCCAAAAAAAAAAAAAAAAAATCCGGCAGCCAGAGACATGTGTAGAGTAAATTTCAACAAATTCCAATATTCACTTTTTTTGGCAATGTTAGCAGCGACCACATGCCCCCACATTCCCATATTCATTGTCGTCTGCTGGATCTTGTGCCAGCCGCGCAAGAATGCAAACAGTCCACAAGTCAGGCTCATTTTTCCCTAGTTTTACTATTACCTGGCATGAAACTTATTTACAAAGCCAGCAAAAAGCCCCAGATTGCCATTTTTTTATTCTGCACACAAATTTAAAAAGGGGCAAAAAATTTTGAACTATATTTAGCGTAGCCTTTAAAAAAAAATATGCAACTTGGCCGTTAGCAGTTTAAAGGTGTCAGTTTTAATATTACTGTGCTCGATAGAAGACAACTTTTGGTTTGCCGGGAAGAGTTGTGAGTGATTGTGAGTGCGCATGCACTGCCAGTGAAGCTGGGACTGTTTGTGCATGTGGCCAGCAGAGGTGACGAGAGTGGATTTGAGTGAAGTGGCTTTCTGGCCTAAACAGAATGTAACCAAGCATTGCTCCAGTGAGGCCTGAGCAGAAAGGAGACATTCGATTTTTTAAAAATCTTGTCAGATCGCGCCCCTAAATGGTCTCTGCAGGGTAAATTTTTGTTTCTAGACTGAAGCATTTTATAGGGCTGACTGTGATGCCTGAGGCTAATAGGGAATGATATAGACATTTTGAGGCCTCGTACGTTTGTGGTATGAAACCACACGCACACATACTTTTCGTCATATATTTATAAACGTCGGAAGACAGACATTTAAACGTGTGAGACGTTTTCACTGAAACCGCGTATCCAAAATCTCTAGTCTAGGTGGCGCTCTGAGCGAACATCCCTGACTAGTAGGCGACAGGCCATCCATCTCTCGTGACGTTTTATCACGGCCTGTTTGTTTGTTAGCTAATGTAAACAGGCAGACAGAGGAGGGAACTGTCGCAAAGTTTGCACGCTCTCGTTTGCTTAATTAATTTAAAGGGAAAGCACCCTCCCTAACCGTGGGTGACTAGAGTATACGAGACGGTGGCGAGTGTGTGGGGAGAAGAAGAATTTATTTTTGTGCCGTGAGGTGTGAACACTCTGCGTGGTTATGTGACTATTATTTGTGGGAGTACTTACGCTATTGCCGCAAAACACACAAAGTTGATTTTGGTGTTGTTCTTGTTGTTGTTTGTCGATTTGGTGTGTGTGTGTGTGTGTGTGTGTGTGTGTGTGTGTGTGTGTGTGTGTGTGTGTGTGTGTGTGTGTGTGTGTGTGTGTGTGTGTGTGTGTGTGTGTGTGTTTTGTAGATTTCATATTTGTGTGTGTGTTTTGTTTTGTTGTTGTTTGTTGGTTGTTGGTTTTTTGTTGTTGTTTTTCCAGTTGCTTGTGGGTTTTTGTTTGTTTGTTTGTTTGTTTGTTTTGTTTTGTTTTGTTTTGAGCTTTGTGTTTTTTGTTTTTGTGTTGTTTGTTTTTTGTTTTGTTTTTGTTTTTGTTTGTTGGGTTTTTAGCGGATGTCTGTTTTGGTGTTTGTTTGTTGGTTTTTGTTTTGTTTTGTTTTGTTTTGTTTTGTTGTTGAGAGAGATAAAGCTGCCTCTGTTGGGGTCTGTACCTTGTCAGATCCATACCACAGCGTTTTTCCAAATTCAAAACTTCGTAGCACTAGATAATCGCTTTGGATTTCCGGTTGTCCGTTGCAAAGAAAGCAGCCGTCTATCAACCAGAAAACAACGTGTACTGATATTTTACAACAATCTAAACATGTGTTTCAAAACAACAGCTTAAGCAGAGAGCAGTCGTCATGAAAACTTCTGAAGCAGCATAACACCGGGGGGAAAACGGCTGGCCCATTTGGTTTAACCCACGGGAAGACGGGGACACTAAACAAAGCTAGGCCTGTTCAAACTTTGAAGCACCCGACCCCCATACGACGTCAGTAGTCATGGACTGTTGCGATGGCATAGTTTTGCACCGAGTTTTTAGCGGCTATACTCCATTCTTTGTCGTACGTTTTGGGTACCCGAGTAAAACTTATATTCCCCGTGTACAGAGACGCAGAAAGTGCCGCCATGCACAAACCTTTATCATTTAAGTGGATGGGTACAACGCGACACGTATGCAGTCTCTGCTTAAGCACTTTCATATTGCCTTGGACACTGCAGGTGCTTGCCTTACAAACTTCCTACATAATCATTAGGTAGTTGCTACACTGGAAGTTTTCCTCAGCAATTTACCACATTTTTTTTTTCCTCTATCAATCATCGTTTATGTGCTGTGCGCTAAGCATGTGCCCAGTCATCATCACCATCATGAACAAACAGCTATTTCCCAGAACTCTGTTCAGGGGAGAAAAAAAAAGTTTCTTCTAGTGTAAATTGGTTCTTCTTCTGGTAATTCCGCAATAGTATCAACAGCACAACGTGTTAGGAAATTTTTTAAAAAGTCCGGTGAATAATGATGCTACTGCTACTACTACTACTGAGTACTACTACTACTACTACTACTGAGTACTACTACTACTACTACTACTACTACTACTGAGTACTACTACTACTATCTTACTACTACTACTAGTACTACTACTACTACTACTACTGAGTACTACTACTACTACTACTACTACTACTGAGTACTACTACTGAGTACTACTACTACTACTACTACTGAGTACTACTACTACTATCTTACTACTACTACTACTACTATCAATAACAACAATAATAATAGTAATAATAATAGTAATAATAATTTTGTATTGTGCAAGCACTTTACCCAATTTCTCGGCTAAACATGCCGCGAACTGAACCCGTGCTGGGTGCAAGCTTACGTGAATCACACACATTTTCTCAAACACTAGACACGAACACACGTTTTAATCACTTTGTGCGAAGGGCCACCTCAGTTACATTAGTTTCGGAATTAAGAATTTCATTTTTAAAATCTATTTTATTTGTTTATTTGTGGGCTGAACATATCCAAAGCAGAGGCGGGGAGTACACTTCAAATCTGTGGTATCATATCTGTGTTACGAGAGTTATAATGGAAAAGACACTTTCCTTTTCAAAACTGAGAAGGGTTGTGCTTGAATAACTTGAGCGTGGATTCTGACGGGCTTGTACACACGAGAAACTAAATATGCTTGAACTCCATCCTACTATTGTGAGGCGCCCAGAGCTCCAGCAGGAGGTTGGGCGCCAGACAAATCCTCATTATTATTATTATTATTATTATAACTCCAGGGGCCAGGGTCACGACGCGTGCGTATCGCTAAGAATGTTCTCAAATACCTTAAGAAAAAAATTGCTACGAAAACTGGGGGTCGTGGCGCGTGCGTAGAAATCACCTTACAGACTTGCCACGGTGCATTTCGTATCTTCGGTGACAAAACCTGTGTCACGAGAGTTATAATGAATGGAGAAGTCAAGTCAAGTCAAAACACTTTATTTATACCACTCTACCACTATTACAAGTCATGGTATAAAATCCATAATTCACCACATGTGGTATAAACATTGTACCCATGACAACCACGCGTGTATTTTATGGCTGTACCTAAAGGCCATGTCACACGAGAGGGCAAAAACACTTGAAAACATTGTTTTCAGATGTTTCGCTGCGAAACAGTGTGTTTTGTCGTGTGACATACTTCACAACAATGTTTTCAAAACACTGTTTCGATCGTGTTTTCAGTTTAAGAGCCTGCCCTAAAATCCGAAAACGTGTTTTGTGTTTCAACCAATGAAAGCCGCCGTGCGGAGTGTCAAGTGACACCTTCCCGTATCCGCTCAGTCAACATGTATGTATAAGGAAAAGAGACATCGACTTTACCCAGAAACCCCATCCAGAGGTATTTCATACGCATTGAAGTTCTACATACAAGAAAAGGGTGTCTAGTAAGGTAGGAATGTCTTGACCGTAGCAGGGAAACTTGTTTTCAGTGTGACATCGCCTTAAAGAGTGAACAGGTATTACCCCTAGCAGTGTTCCAGCAGTGTGTTCTGGTGAAAGGATTTGCGTCACAATATGACGCGAAAAGGGACTAAGGAATAATTTACGTCACGACATGACTTAGTTAGACTTCGTACGGAAATGGGGACGAAGGAGCTTTGCCAGTCGCTTGACGTGGAATTGTTGATCTTTTGCTGCGTGTTATCAACAAGCGGTCGTGTTTGTGACAAGCGTAAGCCTAGTTCCAGTTCTCTACTAAGACGGAGGCTTCGAAACGAAAAAGCTGACTTCTCAAAGCCTATGGACAAAGCGAGGTAAAGCACCTCAGTCAGTGATGTCGCGTGAAGCATTTGGATTGCCGATGTCAGCTTTCAAATCAAAGACTTGAAATGCAGGTAGGGACGTGGTATAAATAATTTTCCCAATTCGGTGCCCCCGATTACGTAAAATACACCACACTCGTTTGTTGATTTCGACCGTAAAACTGCTCGTTAAAACTCGCAGTTTTACGGTCGAAATCAACAAACTCGTGTGGTGTATTTTCCGTAATCGGGGGCACCTCATTGTGAAAACTCTATTTATCCCACAAGGGGCAATTCATCTTCGGACGGGCTCAATAACTCTTTATGACAAAATACAAAAGATATAAGAGCACATGAACATTAAGCAACTAAAAAAATAACGTAAGATGATATAATCATAACACACACACACACACACACACACACACACACACACACACACACACACACACACACACACACACACACACACACACACACACACACACACACACACATGCACGTAAAATGATGAACAACATACTAAGGATTAACTAAATAAATAACGTACTTCCTTGTCAGAACCTGGGAAAAGTGTGTGCTTGGATAACGTATGCATCTCTCCCCCAAGTTTATGGACTTGTACACACGAAAAGCAGCGAAATCTGCAAGCATTTCGTATGCATTATCCGTCAGTGTGACGTGCCGACAACGTATCGTGACTGTTTTACGCCACTCTTTGTCAGTTTGATGGAGTGCGGGGCAAATCATGATCAAAATGAAGAATCACTCCTGACTTGTCTTTTGACGAACTCTTCAAAGTTTTAACAGCTTCACTGACGGCGCTATAAATGTGGTGTTACAGGAAATTGATCTATTGCTGGGCATGTTGCAGGTGATATACAGACCAAACTAGGCAGATGTGGGACAAGTCATGCTAGATGTACTCCCCGGCACTTCCAGCCTTAAGCTGCATTGACCAGAAGCAGTGCAAGTGTATGCATAAAGCATCCCGGGTCTATGCAACTTTTTAATCTTTTTTTTTAATTATTATTATTTTTCCGTGCAGAAAATCGATTTTGCAACAGCAATAATTTCGCACCAGTTTTTGAATTTTTTTTCGGGTGAAGGAGGGGGGGGGGTATTTTTGTTGTTGTTGGTGTTGTTGTTGTTGTTGTTGTTTTATTTGATTTTGTAGGTTTTTCCTTTTTGTTTGTTTGTGTGACTTGTTTCAGGTTTTGGGGTTTTTTTTCAGGGAACAAATCTTATCTTTCCTCTGGACATGTTTCCCTTCTTTCAAAAGTAAACTTTTGACATTTATAATAAATTTCAGTCAGAATTAAGGAATTAAATCGTACCCCACCCAGAATTTTGCTTGTTTTGGTTTTTGTTGTTTTTTTGTTGTTTTTTTTTTCCTAACGACCAAAACAGATTTCACTCGTGACTTTATGACGCAAGTACTAGACTTATTAAATCAACCTATATCTCAAGATAGCTCATCAAAGCATATCTCGGCTGACAAACAGCTTGTAAGCTACACACGATTTGAGCCAATTATGTAACTCACAAACAAACCAAATGACGCGGGGAGTTTAGGTCTTCCACGCAGCCACCATTTGGAAAAAGGGGACTAAACGCCTCTCAAACCCATGCAGCTCAGACCCTTTTTTCCTGACGATGGCAGCATGCTGTTTTCGGGAAACTACGCAAACGCGACAGCGGTGCATGACACTAACAATGTTACTGTCATATTTTTCGCAGCTTCAGGTAGGTATACGTAATAAAGCGGTCCGCGCCTACAGACAAACCTGTTTAAGTGGACTTCTGCGCACTGCGGGAGAAGGACACATACACACAGGGCCTCAAGCCTGTGTATTCCCTATTAGCCTTAGGAGTCACAGTCGCCCCTAAAAATGCTTCCATCTAGAAACAATTACTACCATGAACAGACCATTTGAAAGGCACGCACCTGACAGGGGTGTAAAAAAAATTGAATGTCTCCTTTCCGCTCAGGCCCCACTGGAGTAATGCGCGTGTACTTTTTAGGCTGGAGAACCAGTTCACACAAATCCGCTTGCCTCACTTGTGTGCCACCTCTGTGCAAACTGCCCCAACTTCACTGGCAGCTTGCCTCTTTTTGTGACCTCCTGGCATGCACCTTGACCTACACAACACGAAAATCACGCCTTTTCATGACAACAAAAATCACTACAGACTATAGCATACTTGCCAAACAGGGAACCTCAAATAAACACCAAACATGACCCCACGCTCAGTTCGTGTCCTTACGCCTGTAGTTCCTGAACTCAATTCCTACCAAGTAAGTTTAGGGTTGTGCACTACTGGCCTCACAAAAAAGAAATCATAATTTATGTCTGCATGGATTTAAATTTGGCCTAGTGGGAGTGTTTCACTTTGGTTATACTCGTGTTTGATGCAGTGAAAACCGTTAAGGAATCATTAATCTTGCCTGATTTTTGCATACAGGGCCAGAACCGAAAAAGAGTATATAAATTTTTTTTTTAAAGATAAATAAATAAACTTGGGACACTAGTACGCGATACGAAATGTGATCCAACGAGGCCATACAAGTCAGGTCATTGTATTGTATAATGAATATAAATTCATAGTGTCAAGACAGGACTTAAATTTGGTTTAGTGGGAGTGTTTCACTTTGATTATACTCATGTTTGCTGCAGTGAGAACAGTAAAGGAACCGTTAATCTTGACTGATTTTTGCATACAGGGCCAGAACCGGAAAAGATTTTTTTTAATTAAAAACTGGGACACTAGTGCGACGTGTGATCCAACGAGGCCATACTAGTCAGGTCACTGCATTGTATAATGAATATAAATTCATAGTGTCAAGACAGGACTTGTCTTTGAAAGACAACAACACAAAAACCATAAAACAGCCTGAACGGTATTTGGGTAGGTGTTTGAGGGTTTCACGTCCTTTTTCATGACATATGTGTGATACCAAAGGCCAGCAGAAATAATTATCTGTCGGTAAGTCGGTAATCGAAGAAGGTAACAGCATTTCGCAAAAGACATGACAACGGATTGAAAAGGATAACAAAAATAGCTAAAAATTTTCATTTATTGCCAATTTTCATGGTGACGTTCACAGCAACAAACGAACTGAAAGAAAAGTTCTCTCAGGACAAAAAAGTTGATGCCTTTATTTTCGGCGTGTCCCCTTCTGGTTCCCTTTGACAGGTGCCACTGTATTTTAACCCCTCACCTATTTTTTCTCTCGGGGTCGGCCAGAATCGTCCCCCACGCCTCTAAACATAAAGGTATTACCCGGGCTGTCACGCGTGAGCTCCGCCTAAAAGCCAGGAGTTCATTTTTGTACACAGACATGACATGTGTCCTCCGGCATAACAAATGGCCCCTGGTCGCCGTGGGGCAACAAGAGAAGACAGAGAGAGAGAGAGGCGGGTGGTATAAAAAGGCAGGTACGAACTCTGGAAGCCAGCGTCCACTCTTCTTCCTTCCTGCAGCTTCTCCTGGTTCTTCGACTTCGAAGAGAATTATCGTTCTTGTCTTCTGAGGAGGTTCTTGTACTCGTCAACAAAAAAAAAAAAAAAAACCAACGAGTAAGTATAAAGAGTTCGATTTTTCCTCCCTTCAGTTTGGAGATAGCTGTGTTTGGTTTTAGAGGGAACACCTTTAGAATGCTTGACATATTGTTGTTGTTGTTGTTGTTGTTGTTGTTGTTGTTTGTGTGTGTGTGTGTGTGTGTGTGTGTGTGTGTGTGTGTGTGTGTGTGTGTGTGTGTGTGTGTGTGTGTGTGTGTGTGTGTGTGTGTGTGTTTCATGAACATTTTAACACACAGACGTTTCTGAGACGAGTAATGCGGTCTGATAGCACATTGCTTTATAAACAAGAGAGATAAAGAACTTATTCAAGATTTTTTTTTTTTAGAAGCAGGGAGAAGTTTACAGTTTTGCTTTACGCAGCACTTTGTCTGTTTTCCTAGATTCTTCACCATGGGGTTTCTACACTTCACCGCTCTCTGCGTTGCACTTCTTGTGGCAAACTCAGGTATGTAAAAGTGTTGTTGATCTTCTTGTTGATGTTGTTGCTGTTGCTGCTGCTGTTGTTGTTGTTTTTGTTTTGTTTTGTTTTGTTTTATTTTGTTTTGTTTTGTTTTGTTAGGGGGGGGGGGTAAAAAATAAAACACTGACAGAGCGAGAGTTCCCTGCCAGAAGGTGCTATCTATACAGATAGAAAGAAGAGATATAGTACTTTCTGGCAGGGAACCCTCGAGAGGGGCAATCTCTAACGAAAGCTTTTTTTTCTTCTTCTTCTTCCTTTTTTTCTTTTTTATTGTAATTTTTACTTCAATTGTTGATAATGTTCAGTTTGTTAATAATGGTAATTATTTTAAATATTTTAAACACAAAAAATCGACAAATATTATTGCTCTCTACTGTCGCAACTGTATTGAAATTAAACTCAACTTTTACTTGCGGTTCCCACGTTCCCTTAAAGTAATTCGACTGACGAAAAGGTTAGCTGGGGTTCAGATGTTTTGCAGTTTTGTGACATAGTGACAGGATCAATTTTTCCAATTATCATTTGAGTATTTTTTCGTGTCTTTGTCCATTTTTGTATTTTGTTGTTGTTGTTGTTGTTGTTGTTGTTGTTGTTTACATTTTGCCTTTCTTTGATGGTTGTTCGTCTTCAAATACCCAGAGAGAAAGTTTCTGTCTTTTCTGTCGGGATAGCCGAATGGTAGAGCGTTGGACTCTCAATGCTCGGGTGGTGAGTTCGAATCCCGGCTGGGGCCAAATACTTGTGCTGGCCTTTTTCTCGTTGCCCCGTCTTTGATATCACCCTTACGTTAAAACGTAAACGTCCCAAACACCCACCCAGCCCATCCTTTTCCGTCGTTTTACTTATCACTTTTGCTCATGGAAATTACCTTTCATGACACGTCGATCTATTTTCTACAGGCACGTACGCAGCCACTGTCCCACCCCCGCCGGCGACCACCACCCAACCCCTCCTCCCGCCATGGCTGTTCACTACCGCACCACCACAACCGGCTGCCAACAACCCTCCCGCCACTACCGCCCCACCAGCGGTGGTGGCCGGCAACGCGGGCACGACGGCCAGCGGAGGAATCTTCAACGTCGCGGGCCCGTTCTTCACCACCACCCCAGCCCCCGCAATGAACAACCCGGCGGGAACCAACACAGGAGGCAACCAGCCCCCTCCCCCAAGTCTGCAGGACATCCTGAACGACCCCAGCCTGTGGGTGCTGACCGGAACGCCCGGGGGAAACACAGCCACCGGACCTCAGGTTGTCGGCGGCACTCTGCCCGGGCAGCAGGGGCCCATGATGCGGCCGCCGAGCAACTTCTTCAACAGCATCTTCCCTTTCTTCATGGGCGAGAACATCCGCAACATGGCCTTGGCCAACACCATCACCAACCAGATCCCAGGCATCGGGGGCACGCTGCTGGCCAACAACGCCCTGGACCTGCCTGACCGCTGGCTGCCTTTTCAGGTGATCCGCTCCACGATGAACCCCGCCATGGGAGGACAAAGAAGCAGAGGGTTCGGAATGCTTCCATTGGCCTTTATGGAATTCTAATCTAATCCACCTCACTGACGTTTTTGATGGACGCGTGATGCAGCACAAACCCACACACGTTTTCATGGAGGTAGGCGTAGTCCACAGCCCGGACAAATAGTTGCAAGACGCGTACGTAGTCCAGTCCAGACGTCTTCGTGAAGTGTAGTCCAGCCAGAGACGCTTACAAGGGCGTACATTTTGATGAAACCCGGACAAATATGTGGTTTGACACGTACGTAGTTCAACCCACAGCAGTCAGTCCCCGGACCAAGTTTTTCATGAAGCGTAGTCTAACCTGGACCAGGTATTTCGTGGAAGCGTACACCACCCCGAACAACATTTTCATGGATTCGTGATTCAACCCAAAGACTTGTTCGTGAACACGCAGTCTAGTTCTGGAAACTCACAACAATCCACAAGGGCGGTGATGAAAGCTGTAACCCGCCCCAAGAGGCTACTCTGTCGAAAGCATAGTCCAGCAGAGTTTTTCAAAAATCGAAGCGTCTTCTAGTTTTAGCCCAGAAATTCTACAGGTTGAATTGTATTTCATCCCATGCCCAGCACTTTTTCACGCGGAAGCGAACTGGAACCAAGAGGCGTTTCAAGTGGAACAGTTCTCCGACATAGCAGCGTTTCTGTTAAAGGCGGTGTTCGTTTCGGCAGTGTCTTGGGGTGGAACTTACCACAGTCAGTTGGACGTACGACGGAAAAGCCTTTGTGGACATTCTTTGTAGTAATTCCATAATATCTACCTATCCTCTCGTCAGCGAAATGTTCCCTTCTTCCGACGTCCAATTTTATCAATATAACACTTAACCTGGGGGGAAGGAGGGGGTGTATTTCGGGGTATTAGTCGCTGACTGTAATGGCAAATGTTTTGTGTTGCTTGAAACACAAGCTCAGTGTTTCACAATATTTCTTCCTTCCAAACCTTTCGCTCAGAGCACAAAATATGGATTGGAAGAGGGAAGTGTGGAATCCAGCAATAAACACAAAATCTCTTCTATCCACAGAAAGATGTGTGTTCACGTCTTCATCTCACATCTTTAAAATCATCATCGTCGTCATCAGCAGCAGCATCAACATCAACATCATTATCATCATCATCGTTGACTACTTTATTGCCATTGTCAACATAGTCATTTGAGTCAGATCATATTACTCAAAACTTTGTAGACTTTCGTGTATCGTTGTGTTTCCACCGTGCATGCCGTCTCATAAAATACTTCGTCTTCCATTTCGTGTGTTCATTTATTATTATTTCGTGTATGTTTCTCTCTTTCCGTCAGATGATGTGGTACTATTTAAACGATGCAATAAATAATGTAATAAAGATGTAGTAAATTAATATACTGTTATTAGTGTGTGTGTGTGTGTGTGTGTGTGTGTGTTGTGTGTGTGTGTGTGTGTGTGTGTGTGTGTGTGTGAAGAAATTCGTCACAAATGTTACAAACTTTCACGCATTACATGTCCACGTTCCTCTCACATGAACACTGCGAATGCCTTCCTTGTAACCAAACATGGCATAACGTTGAGTGCGAACTAGGAAGGGGAGCGAACCATAGACCTACGAAATGATTATATCCCTTTCTTTCTGGCAGCAGATCTAATTAAACAAGAAAGCAGTCAAACTATGTGAACAGTAGCAGACAGAAACAAACATGAACATCTGTCAAACTTGAGTCTGCTGTCTAAACATGCTTTATCTCTAATAATAACTAATAGTATGGGTATTTAAGGGACGCCCTCCCTCCCACAGAAGCTTAGGGCGCGTGACAATCAACACACACTCACTCATCCAGAAATACACCCAACATGCCTCCACACATACATTTAACTACGCATAACACATATTGTGCGGCATCATACACGGCCTCCCCTGCCCCCGGCTTCCACACACACACACACACACACACACACACACACACACACACACACACACACACACACACACACACACACACACACACACACTTTAAGGCTGTATATAGAGTTTCGAGCTTCTTTCTTTCTTCTTAATAGCGTTTGTTATATTATTTTAGAGCCCGCCCGAACATTTAAATACCCCATGAGGGATAAATAAAGTAATTTGAACTTGAACTTGAAAACACAACACACACACACACACACACACACACACACACACACACACACACACACACACACATACACACACACACACACACACACACACAACACACACAACACCACACACACACACACACACACACACACACACACACACAGACACACACACACACACACTTTAAGGCTGTATATTGAGTTTCGAGCTTCTTTCTTTCTTCTTAATAGCGTTTGTTATATTATTTTAGAGCCCGCCCGAACATTTAATTACCCCATGAGGGATAAATAAAGTAATTTGAACTTGAACTTGAAAACACACACACACACACACACACACACACACACACACACACACACACACACACACACACACACACACACACACACACACACACACACACACACACACACACACACATACACACACACACACCACACACACATACACACACACACACACACACACACACACACACACACACACACACACACACACACACACACACACCGTCGACTTCACTTAACTGTTCCAAAGCTGTGGTGTTAATGAACCCAGGACAATGACCTTCACGTTTAAAAGTTCAAGTGAGGTGAATGACAAGTCTCCCCGCTATTGGTTGAGGACACATGGCCCTGTACACTTTAGCTAAACCTGGCGCAGGCAAAAGGCCCATGGATTTAATGTAGCCTCCATTTGCAGGCATTTACCACTACACATATATAAATAATGCTGAATGGACCAAGTTCGCCCTCTAGGCCCGTATGTAAAAGTCGAGGTTAATTTAACCCATGGCTACGGGCCTAACCCAGACTAGGGTGGGTGGGTTGGGGGGTTGGGGGTTTAACGTCCTTTTCCACCACATACGGGTGATATCAAAGACGGGGCAACAATGAAAAAGCCAACACAAATATTTGGCCCCAGCCGGGATACGACCTCACGACCCGAGCATTGGAAGTCCAACGCTCTACCATTCGGCCACAATGGCTCCCCTAACCCAGACTAGGACAAAAGAAACACAAAAACAAAATTAGAAAAAGAAAGCGAAGAAAGGAAGGAAAAAATCCTTCTATAACGGCTTAGGCACCTTGATGGAATGGGCCCGCTTCTTGATTAAAAAAAAAAAAATTACCCTATAGCTAGTTTAGTTCAAGGTTAGACTTTAACCCAGGGCTAAAAGCGCTAACCTCGACTATTATATACGGGCACTGAACTCTTTCTACACTGAACGAAGATTTCGCACACTGGTCGTCGTGCGGCAGTGAGGACTAAACAAGGAAAGTCGTAGCTAGAGCAGAATGAGTTAACTTATAACTCGTATGAGCGACAGATTGCAATATTGTACCAAACATGAATGCAAATACTAATAAACGCACATTTTACACATGGAACCAACCCTTGTTGAATTATATTTAAAGCGCCTTTATGGTGAACGCGTTTCGAAGAGATTGTTTTTCTTTCTTTCTTTCTTCCCCCCGGGGAGCCGGGGTGGCCGAATGGTAGAGCGTTGGACTTCTAATGCTCGCGTCGTGAGTTTGTATGCCGGCTTGGGCCAAATATTTGTGCTGGCTTTTTCATCATTGCCCCGTCTTTGATATCACCCGTATGTGGTGGAAAAGGACGTTTATCACCCAAACACCCACCCAACCCACTCTCCCCCCCCCCCTCTTTTTTTTTAAACAAACTTTGGCCCTCACAACCTTCCGCTTTCAAAAAAAAAAAAAAAAAAACCGCAAACACTTGACTTGATGCATTGTCCCGTACCGTACTTTGTAAACGACAGCAAGCTGCTTATAAATTTCTATGCCGGAACCATAAAAAGATGAGTCTGTCAGTTGGGACAGAAACATTGCGATTTTAAATCATTGTGAAAACTACTCATACTCTGTCCGTACCTGTGTTTTCTTGGTATGAAAGCTTACATCGGTATTCGAAGTGCTTCGCGCGTCATCTTGCCACCTGTGACTGAGACGTTCTACTCGTCTGTGCGCATGTGCCTGGAGCATGCGCGCTATAAACATTGCCTTTATGCTACGTGTAGTCGATTACGGATTTTCAATGGATGGCCTACTAGAATTGGTAGAGGAGGATAAGAAGGGGCATGTCGGTGGTCCGGTGGCTAAGACTTTGTCACCGGTGCAGGAGGTCAGGTTCGAGTCCCACTCGGGTGAAGAATGTTTCTTTCTGGTATGTAGCACCGTTCTTTCGGGCCGATCTCTGGGTACTCCGGGCTCCTCTTCCTCCCCCTCTGCTTTGGAAATGTTCAGCCCACAAAATTCAAACATAAATGCAATCCTAAAATGCAGAAACTTCGCCCTTCGCACGGCGTCACTGTGATGTGTTCATATCCAGTGTGTGAGAAAATGCGTGTGATTCACATGAGCGTGTGTGATGGGTTAAGCTCGCGGCGCTTTATGCCAAATATTTGGGATAAAGCGCCTATATCAAATCAATTATTATTAGTAGAAAGTAGTTAAAAATGAAGTTGCTAGAAAAGAAAAAAATGCCTATCCCACATAATTAATCTCACCCAGTATAAAACAGCGATGTCTTCAAGTCACAGAATGATCCCTCCTCCAAGCGGATGCTTATCACTTACAGGACGTAAAAAATAACCGTAACTGCCACAGGCACGATCTTCCAAACAAGTGAAGGATCAGGATGTTAATTCGCAAATTTAAACACATCAGGCCTCCTACCGGTAATCTACTGTATGAATCATGGATTTTGGTGGGCGGGACCCTTTGTTTACGCGCGACAACCATCTTTCTACGTGCGACATTCTGGCCGAATTAAAATCAAAATTTATGCATACACCCAGTCAGCTTCTTCGGTTGATTTAATTAGCGTGAAAAGCATGCCCTCGTGCGTGCTAACGCCGCCTGGCACTGCGTGATTAAAAGCCGTACGATAGGCTGTCAGTTTAAAAAACAAACAAACTTGTAAATAAATTGTAAGGTAATTTATGGGATAGGATGAGGTTAGGAGGGCCTATAAAAGGCAAAAAGAGACCGGAGTCAGACTGAATTCTATCTGCGAAGATTTCTTCAACACGACATTGTTGTGCACTTCGCGGGTATCTGGTTGCTGTAAGTAGAACTCTTTTGTCTGTCTGTCCGTCTGTCTGTCTGTCTGTCTGTCTGTCTCTCTCTCTCTCTCTCTCTCTCTCTCTCTCTCTCTCTCTCTCTCTCTCTCTGAGTGAGAGTCAGAGACAGAACTGGTTTGAACTGTATTGAAATGTTATTTTGCACAGATAAAGATTGTGGCTTCATGGCCTCTTTGAGAATCTGTCAGTCCTTGTTAACAGAATCGGAAGGCGGAGTAAAGAACATGACAGAGACAACGTCACGGGCGAGAGAGAGAGAGAGAGAGAGATTATGATGTGATAGTGTATGAGGGGTGGGGTAGCTAGCTACACACGTAAACATGATAAAGCAGTAGCATGCTGTAATGAGATGGTTGTAATGCGAACCAGTGAACTTTTTCTGTTTCATGGCATACGCACAGCCTCATTGCTTAAAAAGTAACATTCCACAGGTGTGTAATTATTGTTTTCAACTTAAATGTTTCTGTTGCTTTTGCTCACACGAGCCTGCTTCTTTCAACGTTTCAGATATTAGTCACCATGGGAACTGTACACCAGAGTCTTTCTTGCTGTCTTCTACTACTGATCACATCTGGTATGTTGATGATGTTTTGTTTCTTTTTGTTCAATCTTCACGAGACATGAATGAGGATAAACTACAGTAGTGACTGCTCATGTGCTTTTTGTGTTGTACTTATTGTCAATAATATTAATGTTGATGTGTATTTTGATGGTGGTCCTTTTTTAAAGTTGTTGTTGCTGTTGTTGTTGTTGTTGTTGTTGCTGTAGGAGTTGTTTTACTATCTCTCTCTCTCTCTCTCTCTCTCTCTCTCTCTCTCTCTCTCTCTCTCTTCATCGTTACGGCATGGAAGCGCATTTCTTAACCTTGTTTTGCTACTTGGCAGTGTCATGTCACAAGTGGCTTGTTTAGCTTTGTAAACCCCCCCCCCCCATCCCACCCCCTTTGGTAATGGGCAATGACGGCCTTCACCAGTAAACCATTCGTATTTATTGTTTGTTTGGTTGTCATAAAGGCTAATTTCGTTCCATTTGCTTGCTTTCATTTTCTGTTCTTTTTGTTTTTGTTGTTCTTGTTGATGTTTTTTGTTCGCCTGTTTGATTGATTCTTTCTTGTATTTGTTGTTATTGTTGATTTTTTTGTTTGTTGTTTTTCGCTTTTTGTATTGTTTTTATTTTGTGTCTTTGTCATTATTTTGCTTTCGCTTAATTTCGCTATCTTCAGTCATTATCTGATTACCTTATAGTCAGTCCAGTTCGTCTTACTAACGGCGTGGGCCAAATATTATTTTGTGTTGGCCTTTTTCTCGTCGCCCCGTCTCTGATATCACCCACACGTGGTGGAAAAGGACGTTGAACTCCCAAACACCCACACCCACCCTCATCTTATTAAGTTTCATCTGATTCCTATTCATTTCGTTTCATTCATTTTGTTTTCTCTAGGCGTCCAGATATTGGCCCAGACCGGCCCCACAACCCAAGCACCGACCACACCAGCAAACCAGCCGACGACGCCAGCAAACCAGCCGACGACGCCAGCAAACCAGCCGCCAGTCACAACCACCAGCAGTGGTACCGTCCTCGATATCTTTGGGCCTTTCTTTCACCACAACGCCGCCACCGCAAAATCCTACTCAAAACGCCAACGCCAACGCCAACAGCTGGTGGCCGTGGTATTTTACCGAAGGAGGGCGAAGCCTGGCGCTGGCCAACCTGATAACGAGTCAGTTCCCAGGACCGGCAGGCGCTCTGTACGCCAACCAGGTGCTGGATCTTCCCGATGGATATTTGCCCTATCAGTTGCTTCAGTCTGCCCTGAACCAAGGGAACCAAGGACAGGGAGGCTCGCCTACGGGACCCGGGGGAAACAACTATATTCCGTACCTGTTCTTATTGGATTAAAACATTCCAAACATTCTCTCTTTGATGGAGACTTTTTTTTTTACTGAAGAAACCGATTGCTAAGATATCGGATGAAAGAAGTGAGTGGGAGCCGTTTGGTTTTGGGATTTTCGTTTTTTATTGGCTTTTTTTTCCGTGTCCTCGTTGTTGAATTTACGAACTTTGGTTTCAG